>WSFP011307299.1:0-43926 GCA_009831015.1 Picea engelmannii
AAAGTTTGGGTAGATGAAATGTACACCTTGGATACCATCACAATTTGCATGCACAAACATATTCCATGGAAGGAGAAAGGGACTTAAAGGTTGTCACTTTTATGAATGTAAAAAAATGAACATTGACCCTTCAACAAATGGCAATGATCCAAAAGTACAAAAGAACCATACATACATCCTTGTTGCATGTATCACCTCTCATGTGTTACTAAGTGGATATGGTAGAAAGATGAAAGTCAATTTCCCTACAAATGATTGGAGGTCAAACTTTGGATAGACTTGATATACAACTCAACTACAATCATATTTTGCATGAAATGATAATTCTATGGACAAAGATGAATCAACTTATCCACAATGAAGCCATGCAAACAAGGATACAAATCGATACCAACCCATGGAGCTAACAAGATTTAAAGCACATAATCTATCGCTGGTCTTGCCATACATCTCATTTGTTATTGGGAAAATACGATAAAATGTGGAATTTCAACCACCCTAATAATGACTTGATGCCAAAGTTTGGATGAACATGACAAACACCTTGAATATCACCACAATTTGCACACACAAATAGATTATGTAGTGAAGAGAAAATGACCTAAATGTTGTCATTGTTTTATGAGTTTGTAAAAATGAACATCAACTATTCACAAATGGAACTAGATAAAAGTACATAAGAATTGTACATACATTGTTGTTGCCTCTATTACCTCTCATGTGCTACTAAGTGGATATGGTAGCAAGATCAAGGTCGATTGCTCGATAAATGGCTCGAGGCCAAAATTTAGACAAACTTGACAAACAACCTAGTTACCATCATAGTTTGCACAAAACATTATTTCCATGGACAAAGAGGAGGAACCTACTACAAATTGTAGTCAGTTAAACAAGCCTACACAACAACACCCACCTGGGATGTCAACTCTATTTAGACTGCATAATCTAGCACAAGTGCAACCATACATCTCATGTGTTACTTAGAAGATGTAGTAACAAAATAAATGTCAGTTTCCCTATGAATGACTCAGAGTCAATGATATGAGTTGAATGATCTGAATGAGACTTGATTATCTCTTCATATGTGGTTTATCTCCTTGGTACATGAAGGATGATTGATTGTTGATCTCTGATTTGTGACAATTTTCTCTTGACAAGTTCATTTCCTTTGGCATGTTTCTTGTCCCTCCTTAGATTCCACACTGCTCACCCTAATGAATGAGAAAAGATGCCTAAACTATGACAAGAGCCTTGAAGTGGGATTGCAGTACAATTCCCTCATAGTTTTGTAATTTCATATGGTAGCAATAAGTGGTATGTCAAACCCATTCCAACTATTGGCACTGGCTTCTTGAAAACCCCAGATTCCATTATCTATATAATTGAGCATTCTTATTGGAAATGATGTGTAATGGGATCACTTTCAATGCAAATCGTTTGGGTATCTATTTTTCCATCCATGGTTATGATTTGTCATCTTTCTAATGTATTATTTAAGCTTAACATAGGTGTTGAGGCTAGTGAGCATGTATTACACTAACCACTATGTCCACCATATCCCACTTCATGGCTAAAATGGGGCCCATATGATGGTCTAAGCCTCTAAGAATGGCCCATGTGCTCAAAAGGAAAATTTCATGGCATACAACTCTATCTTTTTTACCCTAGGTAGTGTCTTGTGCCTTGTGATCCGGATTTTATGAACATAACGAAATGACTACAGATTATTAACAGGTGCTTAACAAAAAATAACAGAGATACAGTAAAAATGGTTTTCTATTCAATAAGGAAATAAACTGAAACTGTAAAATGCAACAGAAACAAGCTTGCTAGAATGGTGGCGGCTTATCTCTGAGAAGAGATGTAATGGTTGCACTCATTCGCAAGAAGATGTTTACAATGAGGTTATGAAGGCATTTTTACAATAAACAAGAATGCCCAAAACCCTAGACATCCAAAAACCTAACCCTAGGAGATGAAGCGCCAAAAGTCATGTGGGCCTCGTTTGGGTAAGTTAGTACATCAATTTCCCGGGGTCGTAACTTTTCCATACGATCTTCGTTTTAGGCCTGTGATAGCCCGTTGGTAAGGTATCATCGAGGAGATTCATTTTGGGGGTTCAATCATGCCTTTGGCTATCATTGAGAAGCTTGATCCCGAAAAACCTTCATTTAGGCCCTCAAAATGGTCCTGAAAGTTAAAACTGCTAAAAATAGTAAATCGCCAAAATTGTCAGAAAACTGTTTTGATCCAGTTGAAAAAGGTGGGTGGCCACTGATATCCACCTGGATCAATCCTCCCTCCTTAGTAAGAAATGGTCCCCATTGCGTTGAGTTCCCCCATCAGATGAGGAAATTTTTGTTGAATTTGGCATCGGGTGAGCCACTTGCCTTGGTGCAGGAGCTGCCCTGCTTTGACGACTCGATAAAGATGGATCCTTTGCTGTCGAGTGCCCTTGATCTATGTGTCCACAATATACTCATTGGATGCCTGTTGTATGCAGTCAGGGTTGAGCTCTGTTGGTGTCAGCTGCTCTGCTACGTTTGAGGTGTCCAATAATGGTGGGAAATAAGGGCGAAGGAGATCCATGTTGAACACTAGGTGTAGGCCAAGGAAAGGAGGAATGATGAGCTCAAAAGCATGATCTCCCACGGCCTTGGTGATGGTGTACGACCCATAATGGAGTGGCCAAAGCTTTCAATGGGGTCATGTAAGGCTTTCTTTCTGCAAGTGCAACCAAACTTTGGTGCCCACCTAAAACTTATGTGGCACCCGATGTTGATCATGGCGCTGTTTGTGCTTGTCATTGGACTTCTGTAGGATATCCTGAACTTGTTGGTGGATGTGTTGGATCCGCTCAATGAATAGGGTGGCTTTTTCAGCTTTAGTTGGAGCAGGAGATGAGTCGCTCGAGGTGACCGCAAGGGGAAGTGCAACATCTATGGGACCCAATGGTTGGAATCCCAAACCACCTGAAAGGGGTTGTGGCCGGTTGAGCTATGCAGGGATTGATTGTAGCTATGTTGGACATAGGGAAGGCTCTCATCCCATGTGCGAGGGTGCTTTGAATTATACATGCGAAGGATATGCACAATCATTCGATTGACGACCTCGGTTTGCCCATCTGTCTGGGGGTGGAAGGCCGTGGATTTGGTGAGCTTGGTGTCCAGCAGTGACCAGAGGCTCGACCAGAATGTGTTGATAAATTGACTGTCCCGATCTGAGACAATGGTTTGTGGGATTCCAAAATGTACCCAAGCACATTCAAAGAAGAGCTTGGTAGTGGCCTCTATTGTGATGTTCTTCTTGCAGGCAACCGTAATCGTCATCTTAGAAAAGCGATCAACAACCACAAAAACACAGTCATTTCCCCGCTTGGTGGACGGGAGGCCCGACATGTAGTCCATTGAGATGGATTCCCATGGCCTGTCAGGAGTAGGAAGAGGGGTGTACAGACCCTATTTCTTAGTGGTCGGTTTGGCAATAACGCAGGCAGTGTAGGACCTAATATACTTCCTGACCTCTTGTCGAAGTTTTGTCCAGTAGAAATGTTTTTGTAGCATCGCCACTGTATTTTCAACACCGAAGTGTCCTGCCACCCGACTATAGTGGGCTTCCCATATCATCTTCACTCGCTCACTTGATGGAACACAAATATGGCCTAGACGACACAACAACCCATCCTAAAGATGGAAATTATCGACAACTGTGTTTGCACCCAACATTTGGTAGGTGGTGGTGAAGTTCGGGTCTATCTCATAGAGTTGGGGCCATCCAGAGGTCTCATTGCTGTAGGAGTCTAGCACCGTCGTGAGTGTCGTGATTGGCGGTCTGCTGAGGAAATCAGTGACGCGATTGGTGCTTCATGTTTTATACTTGATGTTGAGGTGGAATTGTTGCAAGTATGTGGACCACTTTTGATGGCGATCATTCTGCAATTTTCCTTGTGTCTGCATGAACTGCAGTGGCTTATGATAAGTGTGGATGGTTGTCTCCTTCCCAAGAATTTAATGTCTCCACTGGCGGCATGCTTGCACAATGGAGTACATTTCTTTGTCATAAGTAGGGTACTTATGGACAAAATATGATAGTGTCTCACTATGATAGGCCATGGGGTGGCCGTGCCGAGTGAGAACAATGCCCACCGCATAGTCTGAAGCATCTGTCTCGATCTCAAAGGGCTATTGCAGGTCTGGTGGTGAAAGTACTGGGGCTGAGCACAAGCACTGCTTCAAATCGTTGAATTCTTTTTGTTGGGACCGGACCCATGCAAATTTCTCCTTACCACCACCCCTGGTTATTTGGCTAAAGGCCCATGCAATATGGGAGAATCCCAACACGAACCTATGGTAGAAATTGGCAAGGCCTAAGAAGCTCCAAAACTCAGTGAGTGTGGTTGGGGCTGGCCAGTCATATATGACTTGGATCTTGGTTGGATCCACATGTATGCCATGGTGATCAATTATGTAGCCCAGGTAATGGACCCTATCCATGCCGAAGGAACATTTTTCCAAGTTGGCATATAGCTTGTGCTGCCACAGGGTGTGCAAAACTTGTTGAATATGTTGCAAGTGTTCGGTCCAAGTATTGTTGTAAATGAGAATGTCATCTAGATACAACACTACAAAAGTATTGGTGAATGGTTGCAGGATATCGTCCATCATCCTCATGAAAGTGGCTGGAGCATTTGTCAAACCAAAGGGCATGACCAACCATTCAAAAAGGCCTTCCTTTGACTTGAAGGCGGTTTTCCATACATCTATCTGTTCTATTAGGACTTGGTGGTAGCCAGACTTAAGATCAATCTTACTGAAGTATTTGGGCCCCGTGAGTTGATCAAGGAGGTCGTCAATTCAGGGACTCGGGTACCAGTTTTTGACTATGATTTTATTCAGAGCCTGGTAATCAATGCAGAGTCGCGAGGTTCCATCTTTCTTCTGTACCGACACGATGGGCCAAGGTGATGAGTTGGGACAGATGTGCCCCTTGTGGAGCAACTCTTGGATCTGTCACTTGATCTCCTCATTCTCTAACAGAGAGCGGTGATAGACTGGCCCATTGGGCAGCGGTGCGCCGGGGGTCAGATCGATGGGGTGCTTGACCTGGCAGTGCAAAGGTACCTTGACAGGTGAGGAGAAGATATCTGAGGAGTCTTCCACGACCTTATCTACTTGCTTCTACTGTGTGGAGAGGTCGGCTGCAGAGACCCTGGATGTGGTTGTGATCTTTTGCTTATTCTTAGAGCGAATCACAAAGAAGACAAACTTCCTCGTTTGAGAGATGACCTTCTTTCATTTCTTAGCAGAGATCAAGGAAATAGCACTAGGTGGACTGCCTTGGGTATCCTGTACAATTTCTTGTTCAAAGTAATAATAACACTATGAGGCCTAGACTCATATACAACATGACATTTCCATAAATAAGGTTGGCCCAAAAGAACATCACAAACTTCGAGAGGAGCAACATCACACAATACCTCATCTTTGAAGGGCTTGATGTCCTACGATAGTCGACACTATTTGCTGATGCCGAGATCGCTTCCTTATCAGAGCTATCCAATGGTGTAGGGTTGTGGGTGCAGTGTTTTCGGTAGGGAAAACCGCTTGATGACCTCTACTGAGATGAGGTTCTTTTGGCTATCGTTATCCATGATGAAGTGCAACGGGGTGCCTTTTACCCACATCTGTGAATGGAAGAGGCGTTCTCCTTCTTCTGGCTCATCTGGTTCACCAGGCTGGAGCTTGGTGGTAGAAACGGTGGCACAGGGTTTCACGTCAACGATCCATCTTCCCCTTTCTGGTTCTAGCTCAGAGTCTGAACCCACATCTGATTCAAAGGCTTTCACTTCGGCCACCAACCACTGCTTTGAGCGGCAATCAACAGTGTTATGCCAAGGGCTCTTATGGAAGTCACACCACTTCCCAGTATCTTTCTTTGTCTTTCTGGTGTCCTTCTTTTCTTGTGTCTTGGACTGGTTTTCCTGATACTTTCCATCTTTTCTTTGTCCTTTGTTCTATGGGTTGGGGCCACCCTTTCCTAGATTTTGTTGTGAGGGGTTCCCAGGCCCAAATTGTCGCGTCTTTTGTTTGAGCTTTTGCTCGATTTTGACGACATATCAGTAGGCTGTGCCTAAGGATGAGATGTCCAAAAATTCCATTTCGGTCTGGATGTATCTATGCAGAGCATCACGATACTTGAGCACCAGATGTTGCTTTGAATCTTTGATACCCATCTTGGTGCACAAGGTATGAAAGATATTCGTGAAATCTGGCATTGCTTGGTCTCTTTCTTGCCGCAGTGTGGTCCATTTGGTATACAAGTCGTCATAACTTTCGATAGGGTAGTATTTTTCCTTAATAGCATCCCTGAAGGAATCCCAGGTGGCCGTGACTGTAAATAATGAGGGTTCCTCTGTTTCCTTTTTCTCACAGAAAGTTTCCCACCAATCTTTGACATGGGGAATGGTTTTGAGGAGCGCAAAAGTAATCTTTTCTCTATTCGAAAAGTCATGGACAAAAAAATACCCTTCTAGTAGATTCAACCACTTGTCTACAACATCTGCGTTTATCTAACCTTCAAATATAGGAATATCGAAGTTTATTTTTACCTTGAAGGGGGTGGTGCCTCTGCTCAAAGATGCGTCGCCTGTTGGTAGCCGCCGAAGGGTTTGCGCAAAACTATCCATCATCTCATTCCTTTTTTGCGTGAGGGCTTCCTCAATCAACAGTTTGAAAGGATCTCCTGTCCTGTCATGTTTCTTTTCTCATGCCATGAGAGGTCGCTTGGGTGTGCGAGAGATTTTGTCCTCAAGAGAAACAAGCTCGAGACCCAACTCTTTGTACTCTGACCTCGTTGGGGACATGCATTAAGACGACAAGGAGCAGACTGCTCTGATACCACTGATACATAATTTTATGAGAAGAATGAAATGACTACAGATTATTAACAAGTGCTTAACACAAAATAACGTAGATACAGTAAAACTAGTTTTCTATTCAATAAGGAAATAAGCTGAAACTGCAAAATGCAGCGGAAACAAGCTTGCTGGAATGGTGGCGACTTATCTCTGAGAAGAGATGTGATGACTGCAATCATTTATAAGAAGATGATTACAATGAGGCTCTGAAGGCCTTTTTACAATAAACAAGAATTATAAATACCCTATACATCCAAAAACCTAACCCTAGGAGATGAAGCGCCAAAAGTCATGTGGGCCCCGTTTGGGTAAGTTAGTACATCAACTTCCCGGGGTCGTAACTTTTGCATATGATCTTCATTTTAGGCATGTGATATTCCGTTGGAAAGGTATTGTCGAGGAGATTCATTTTTGGGGCTCAATGATTCCTTCAACTATCATTGAGAAGATCGATCCCAAAAAACCTTCATTTAGGCCCTCAAAATGGCCCCGAAAGTTAAAATTGCTAAAAATAGTAAATTGCCAAAATTGTCAGAAAATTGTTTTGAGTCAGTTGGAAAAGGTGGGTGGCCACCGATATCCACCTGGATCATTGTGCCTCTAGAATCATCCATGGTGTTCCAAATCTGAAAATCATCACAAGTTCTTACTCATGTGAACAAATATTCTCTATATAGGACCCGTGTGCTAGATTGTGGTCCCGCACATGGCCTATAAGCCCCAAAGATATTTTGATGGGTATAATATTATTGATGGAGTTAATTAGATGAAGTTGTTGGTTTCTCACATGGAAATCAACTATGGGAAATTTGCAAGGAAAAAATATGAATTATTATGGTTGAAAGGTGGTGGTCACTAAAATTATTGGATCTTTATCCATAATACATAGGACTTTTTTTAAGATTTTATATAAACATTAGAAAATGGATTACTGTCAATAAATGGTTCAAGGAGTGTTCATCATTTAGATCCTTCAAGGACGAGTACATACCCTAACCTACTACTTTGGTGTTCCAATCCTCAAAATGGTCACCATATCTTGCTCACGGGCTAAAGATTCCCTATTCAAGGCCCGTGTGTTGTCTTGTGTCCCCATCATGAAACATGATCCCCAAAGATAAATAATATGGCCTAAGACCCTATGTTTGGGCCCTCTACCATGGCTTAGGCCATTAGAACTATCCCTAGTGCACCAAACTTGAAATCGCCACCATATTAAACTTGTAGGGAAAATATTCTCTATTCAAGGCATGTATAATTCCATGGATTTGGTCCCCAGACCATGCTCTCACCTCTCAAAACCATCCCTAGCATGCCAAACCCTGAAGTGGCCACATTTTGAACTTGTAGGCCAAAGATTTATTATTAGGGAATTGACGCCTTAGGGACCTACACATGACCCAAAACACAATCACTTTGTCCAAAGACCTTATATATTTGGCTTTGGATCATGGTATGGGATCATCACCTACCAAGGAAACAAACTAAGTTGACCTTCTAGAGCACAGAATTTGAGTTTAGCTTCAAGGATTTTTTATTGTTGATCTAGGTTTAGTAGTGTTTATGGAAGATGACAGTAAAGGAAAAAATAGTGTTGAAATGTGCATGTACACTATTGTTCACTAAATCAAATGGTAGTAAGAAGAAATGCATACAAATTCCACATCAAAGTGTGATCATTTCATAGATATTTTTCTTAGAAATCTCTAGTTGGGGATAAAGGTACATAACCTTGGTTGTTAGTTATTAGCCAAAAGTCTCAAAATCGAAGAGAAAGGGACATGTGGCTGGCATTTTTCTCAAACGAGGGTAAATGTGGCTAGTGATTTCTCTCAAACAATTGTAAATATGGTTGGCTTTTTTCTCCAACAGCAAAATAAAGGTAAACATGGGTAACATTTGTTTTTTGAAATGATCGATAAATCACGATAGGTCTTGAGTAAAAGTTTTTAGAGGAGCCTTTTGGGATAGCTTGAGTAGTTTAGTTCTTTGAGCTTCATTTAGGAGGTCTCAGGGTCGATCATTGGGTTGGATAACTTTGTTGCATGCCTTATTCAATGTCCATATTGAGTAGTGCACCTTAGTAAACATCAACAAGTTTATATTGGGTACCATCCACAAAATGCAAGGAAGTTTCTAGAAGTTTCCCTACAATTTTTCCCTAAAAACAAGTTTTAAGTATGCCACCCCCTTAAAATGCCTTCAACATAATAATCTTGAAGTTTAATCTCTAAAATTCAACATCCACCTACCCTATGATGATATTCTAAAGAATGAGATTTCTACTCAAACATCTCAAAAAAGTATTAGAATAACAAAAGTTTGATTCACCAAATAAGAAATGAATACCATATGAATTATAGGCATATATTATTGTGTTGAGAGGCACTCTAGATCTCAATATGGGGGATATGTTGTCATGTACATACTGCACAATAAATTAAAATAAAATAAATTACATTCCAGTTGCATTACAAATGTTTTTTTCCAAGTGCGCACACACACTATGAAGAGAAGCGAATGTATTATTTTCACCCAAAAAATCTTACTAAAGTAAGAAACACTTTCCATCCTTATAATGTGTATACATTTATGTTCTTTTGGATTGAAGAAATAATAAAAATTGCACAATTATGCACACAACTTAGGAATCACATAATTTTCAAAATAATTGAGAGTCCAATAGTATGTAATGTTCAAAATAATCTTCGGCTATGTCCATATCTTCTACTTACCTAACCTAATCGTGATATTTTTTACCTAATCATGATATTTTTTATATAAGTTTTGAAAATAATTGTTTTCTAAAACTTTCTAAGAAAAACAAAACAAAAATAACACAAACTTACAACCACATTATGTATATATTTATGTTCTTTTGGAAAAAAAAAATACAACTACATAGATATGCACATTAAGATATGTACATTAGGAATCACATAATCTTCAAAATAATGGGCGGTCCAACAATATTACTAATATTGGTATTAGTATCGACAATCTTCAAAATAATCTTCAGCTGCATCCATGTGTTCTAGTCTCCTAGTTTGGTCATGATATTTGCATTATCAAAAAATACTTTACCCCCTAATGAATTAGGGTTTTGGCTTTGATAAATGACTACAAATCATGCGGTTCAGTGGAATACCACCAATTTCATTGCTTGAATTGTTTTCAACCTAATGTTACTCATATTATAATGGATGAGAAAGATGCTCACCCTTAGAACCTATGTTTAATCACATAGAAATAAATTAATCATGAGAGAATATATATCAATCTTTCTCTCCATTTAAAGTTTTTGGAAAGAAGAAATAAGCAAAAACAATTTTGAATAAGGAATTATGGCTTTATAGAATTGGAAGTCGACGGTGTCCATTCAAACGCCAAGTATTTCTAATGCGAAAGCATGCATGATATCCCTGTAATTGTTTTTTATTGTTCTATCATTCATTTTAATTGGAAGGAGAGAGAATGTGTGCCCTAAAAGTCTAATATTACTTGAAATTTCCTCACACACAATGAAAACTTAGAACAATTGTTCTATTATTAATTTGAATTGGAATGGTGAGACAATAGGAAAATGTATACGCTTTTTTATAGTTCTCTTATGCACTCTTAAAAAATGAGTTGTAATAGAGATAGGTACTAGGATTTAGAAATTACATGTTAGAAAATCCAAGTTTAAAAACTTCAAACTTAAAACCAGGGTAAATTCAAAATGAAAAATCTTACCATTTTTAGAAATTGATGATTTCGTATAAGACTAGAAAGTCTGAATCTTCTTCCATACTTCAAAGAATTGTGCACGTGTTCATTGGTTCTTTTGGTAGCTTAATTACATGTAAGAAAACCCAAGTTTAAAAACTTCGAAGTTAAAACTAGAGTAAATCCAAAATGAAAAATCCTACCATTTTTAGAAATTGATGATTTCGTATGAGACTAGAAAGTTTGAATCTTCTCTCATACTTCAAAGAATTGTGCACATGTCCATTGGTTCTTTTGGTAGCCTCATTATCGAGTACCAAGGTGAAGGGACATAAACGATTTTAAAGAGGATAATTATGGTGGAAAACACTATTATTTAAGAATGTCGCAAGTACAATATATTATATCGACTTGGTTTAACAATTGACTAAATTTGCTAACTTTGTAGAGTTTTTTTTTTTTAACTTAAAAATTTAATTTTAATTAGCTAAAAACACAATTTCACTTATTTAAAAGTTTAGAAACTCTCTGAATCCAATCAGACCACCAAAACTATAAAATTAAAAGTTAAAAAAATCTAGTAACCCAGCTAAACCACCAAAATTATAAAATATAGCATGGAATAAACACTAATAATCATGTGAAAATGTAAACCACAAAAAACCCAATGGGTGAAAAATATGAAAGCTTTCGATTTTACCTGATGTCTACTACATGAAAAAGTGAGTCGAGGATGGCCAAGGTTCTGGCTTAGCTTCACACATAGACCAAATCCCATCCCAACCTCACATGGGTGGCCTATTCTCCTCTAGTTTCATCCCCAACAACCCTTCCTCAGTGGCAGTGATAGCAATTTCATTTCCTCTGAATGGTTCTCCCTCCTTTGACGAGTTAGGCACTCTAATGGTGATGAATCCTTTTGTTATAGTTTTACCTTCCTCACCTTCTTGTGTTTGTAAAATCATGGGAGATGGAATGGAAAATGGATGTATATATTGCCCTCTTCCCTCTAATGGTAATCTGGGTAAGGATTCTTTTAGTTATATTGTGAAGAATGCCTTGCATTCTCTTCGTCTTTTAGTTCAAGAAGCTCCAACCATAATTATTCCCATTGTGAAAGATGTAGTTCAGACAACCTTTTACAGTACCAATAGTCTTGTGTGACATTTCAACAATCTCTGACGTTGTTTATTTTATTTGTACAAATGGATTTTAGACTCCTGGAAATATGATTTAAAAGAGGAGGACTTCATATATACCTATGCAAAGGGTTTCTTCATTGTTGAGTTTGATCTTGCAGAAGATAGGGATTTGATTTTAAACTCTAGACCTCAGTTATATGGAAATTCAAGATTATGTATGAAACCATGGACTCCATCCTTCGATCCAATTACAAACACCCTTTCCTCACCTTGTGTGTGGGTTAGAAATTCAAATATATCATTGCATTTTTGGTGTGCATACTCTCTTTGAGCCATTGACAAAGATCTTGGAAGATATTATTACATAAGATATGAAAACAAAGAATCAAAGCACCACTACATATGCCAGAATATGTTTGGAATTCAACAAACGGTTTTCAACAGAAATAAACTTGATAGGTGAAAAATACTCTTGGACTTGAAAGATTGATTATGAACATGGTTCTTTCCACTGTAGATATTTCTTTGAAATAAGTAATTTTGCAGCAAACTGTTCAAAAGGACCAAGAAAATTTAGGAAGCACTAGTAAAAACCAACCTGGTGGGTTAGAGCCAAGGAATAACATCAATTGATTAGATAGGAAGATCCACCTAAATTGGACCCTTGCATGGAAGAGACAAAAGTGGATCCATAGAAAATTAGAGAAACACAATTGTATTCAAAGAAAATTAGGGATACTCCATCAAAAGAAGACCCTCCATCGTAGAAAGGATTGAAACAAAAAGGTGAGTTGGAAGAGGAACCTGCGCTTCCTCCATATCTAGATCAGGATGTAGAGTCCTTTCTTAGCCCGTGGACTAAGGTGACCTAGGCGACTCAGTATAAATAAGATAAGACACCAGAAAAATTAGAACTCCCAGATCAAGACAAATCAGGACTGGAAAGAACAACAAGGACCTCATCAAAGAAAAAAGAAGCTTGGAAAACATTAGTAAAGAAGAAAAAAATTGTTAGAAAAAATAGGTGTGCTCATTTCACCATAGACAATATAGCAATATTGTCACCCAACCATAGGCCGAAGCCACCCCAGAGCACCTTAACCTTGACAGAGAGAATAATTCTGGAAGCAAATCCTAGAACCAATAGCCAATCAATGTGGTGTACCTCTCTCCAAAGTTAGCACACAAGACAGAAAGTCCAAACCATAACCAAGAGAAATTCCAAGACTAAACCGAAAATGCAAGTTGCAGCTGCAACTACTCTCCAAACTTGAACACAACTAGATTTCTACAGTTGCAAGTGAGTGTGTGCTAAATGAGCTCTAGCGCTCTGTTTATACTACTCTTTCTTAGCTGTCTGGGCCGACATCTCTTCCTGGGGGCTAAAACTCAATATTAAATTAATATCTTTAGCCGGCTTGTCTTCTAGGCTTATTGTTCAAAGCTTTAAGGTTTCTCTTGCTTCTCAGAATATTATAGTCTTGTCAAGGTTACAGGTAGAGGTTAATACCTTCCACAACTACCATAATATCAACACTCCCTCCTAGCTAGGGAGGTATTGAAAGAAATGGTCTTGAGCACAAACATACCATTCAATCGGTAGCATCATAATCATTATCAATATCACATGATATCATCAACTGTATCATCTCTCAAATCCATACTCCATCTGAGTAATCATGCATGATGCTGAATAAGTCACTCACTCCATAGAGTGATGCAAGAACCATACTTCTAATAAAAACACATGTCCTAGAAGAATAATTGTTCCAACAGATGCTGGAAGCCATGCCATGGGCTACAAGGACTATTCTTCTAATCTGTACATACGTCCTAAAAGAATAACTGTCCTGGACCATTTTCAACCTAGAGAATGCCTGTCCACCAACATACTGACTATCCATCTAGCTGGTAATCATTTCCAACACTACTAATAATATTCATGGAAATAAAAAAATGACATTCGATAGAACACAACTGTGTCTATCCATAGTAGTACACAACTACTATCTAGTGGTACAGAACCACACCAAGTAGCACATGACTACTTAACCAATGACACATAGTCACAATCAATGGAATACATCCACCACAATTGCATACAACTATTGTCCAGAGACATATAGTCTCCACAGTAATCATATCATCCGATATCAACTTGCATAACAATATCATGATACAAACTGAGTCATTTGGGCCATTCTTCCACTCACATCTGTGAGATCTGGAAGAGCATCTGCCCTCAGAAAGTAAAACATCAACCATGGGGTATCTGGACTATTCTTCTCAAGCATAGAAGAATGATTGTCCCTGATTTTATGAGCCTGGACCATTCACCTAACTGGGCCATTCCTCTGACACTAATCATAGTGAAACCTTGAGAGAATGAGTCTTCCCTAGGGAATACATGTCCCTGATTGATGAACCTGGACCATTCACCTAACTGGGCCATTCCTCCGGCACTAATCACAGTGCACCATGGAGAGAATGAGTCTGCCCTAGGGAATGACTGTCCAGACCATTTCCTAAGGAAATGATTGTCCTGCACCAACCTCCAAAACATACCATTCTTCCAAACTACTCACAACTGTGAACTTCGAAAGAATGATTTCCCGATGAGGCAGACCATTCTACTTGACCACTACTTAGAGTGACTTCCAAGAAGAATGATTGTCCTAGACTATTCCCCCACACTGGCCACAAGGGGAATCACTATCTATGATACATCAACAAACTATCGAACCATTTTCATTACGAAAATGACTGTTCAATATGGACCATTTTTCGAACTGGAAAATTCCTGTCCGTCAGAAATCTTCGAAGAAAAAATCTTCTAGAGTCAAACTAAATACATGTTTCTTATCATGGCTGCTAATTTCAATGGGAACATTGACAGATACTTCATAATCCTCTATGGATCATATTATTTAGGATTAGCTCCCTCCTAATCCTTGCTTCATGCATGAATGCATGCTCTTCTTTTGGAATTATGTAATCAACTGCTTCCATCCACGCTTCTGTCTGCATCCTTGTTACCTTTTATAAAGTGTCACAAGTCTTTTTCTAATTTCCTCTTGATTACTGACTTCTTTCTGGTCTTTTCAAGTTTGATTCTAATTTTGGCCCGTCTGACATTTGTTACTTATATAATGAATTCCACAACAATTGTCACCAAACATTGTCAACATACTTCATCTTTTTCAGCTGTATTGTAGTCATCGTGACAATCCTTAAATTTATTCTTCCACAAGTATTGTTTCATTGACCATCTTTTCTTCTAAGAAATAGATATGCATGATATGTACAAGAACTATGTAAACATGGTATCTACAAGAAACTATGAAGAATATTGTTACCTTGACTTAGAAGAAGAAATTTGCTTCATCTTGTTTGACTTTCTTTGAGGGTTCCTTTTCTTCGACAACTATTGCTTCGTGTGTTTCCTTCCTTTTCTTTAACTCAGGACAATGATTCTTGTAGTGACCACATTTTCGACAGTTGAAGCATTGTATTTTTGACATATCCTTCTCTTGATTTGGTTTCTTCCTTGAGTCAAACTTCTTCTTATTCCTAAATTTCTTGAACTTTGTTGTGTAGGCTTGATCATCATCTTTCCTTTGGGATTTCTCTTCGGCGCTAATCCTTGATTCTTCTTGTGCACAACAAGTCCCAAGTTCTTCAAATGTAGGATACTCCTTTCTTGTGTTCATGCTTGCAACAAATGCATCCCATGTCTTGGGAAGGCCATTGAGTACTATATTTACTAGTTCCTTTTCTGAAATGATTTCTTCAATATCTTGTAGTTGATCTCTTAACTGAGAGATTCTTACCAAGTATGATGTTATGCTTTCATCATCATTCATTTTCATGTCGCAGAGTTAATTATTTAGACTCATTACTTGTCCAATGTTCCTGATTGAGAAGAGGTTAGTTAGGGCATCATACATCTTCTCAGATGAGTCAAGATGAGAGATGTAGGGTATCAAGTGGTCTTTTATAGAGTCCACTATGATACTCATGGAATTGATGTCATTGTCCTTGAACTTCTCCATAATTGCAACGTCCCGAGGTTCCTTCTCTTTTCCCACTTCAAACTGTGTTCCATGATCTTTCCTTTCACGATATCCAACACTTTATTCTTGGCAAGGATGCGACCAATCCTTGTCTTCCATGCTCTGAAGTTAGAAGCCCCTTCTAACTTTTTTTCAGTCTTCATAGAGTAATTCATGACTGCTTTGCTTGGTCAACCATTGACTTTGACCAAAAACTCAAACTTGACGTTTTAACCTACAAAGAGTACCATGAGGTGCACTGAGTTAGGTTGCACTAGATTATCCAGAAATTAGGTCAATCTCTTCATTTAAGGTGCCTCAACAAGAGGGTTAGGGTTTCGTTGCTGCTGCAAAAAACTTTGACTGCAACTGCAATTGTAACTGAGCAAATCCTCCCAATCTATCTTCCACCGGTTAGACTGTCCGAATATAGTGTGGGCCCATAACTTGTTACAAAAAATAGGTGTGCTTGTTTCACCATAGACAATATAGAAATGTTGTCACCCAACCATAGGCCAAAGCCACCCTCGAGCACCTTAACCTTGATAGAGAGAATAATTCCGGAAGCAAACCCTAGAACCAATAGCCAATCAATGTGGCATACCTCTCTCCAGATCTAGTGCACAAGGCATAAAGTCCAAACCATAACCAAGAGAAAGTCCAAGCCTAAAACCGAAAATGCAAGTTGTAGTAGCTGCAGCTACAACTACTCTCCAAACTTGCGCACAACTAGATTTATGCAATTGCGAGTGAGTGTGTGCTAAATGAGCTCTAGCGCTCTATATTTATACTACTCCTTCTTAGCTTTCTAGGCCGACTTCTCTTCTAGGGGATAAAACTCAATATTAAATTAATATCTTTAGCCGACTTGTATTCTAGGCTTATTGTTCAAAGCTTTAGGGTTTCTCTTGCTTCCCAGACTATTCTAGTCTTGTCAAGGTTACACGTGGAGGTTAATACCTCCCGCAACTACCATAATATCAACACAAATCTCCTTCAATAGAGTAACCATTGGTGACAAGAAGCAAGGCCCGTAATCTAGTTTAGTCATGAATTACTTATGTCTTTTATATGTCAACAATTTGTCATAATTTAGTCATGTAAGAAATATTGAGATGTAGGTTTTGTGGACATAATTATTTTATGTATTCGACAAATAAGGAGTTGGAAACTTTGCTTAAAAACTATGGCTAACAATTTTTGTAATCTTTTTGTGAACCTTGGCCACAATTATTTTTATAATATAAATATCTCCTAGTTATGGTCAATAATAACAATAATAATAACAACATGATGTATTGATTAGTGACCTATGGAAGTTGGTCTTTAAACTCTGTAAGCTATAACCCCAAATAGTGGCGAGGTGATTCCATAGACTAGTCATAATTCACTAAACTCAATATTCCATGGAGTATTGACATTCATTACCAAATTTGTACAATTTAGTTGCTTGAATGCTTGCCATTTTACAACAAGAAATACTTTGGATAGCATAGTTCTTATATGGTGCATACATTTGTTATGCTATAAATAAGAGGCACCAATTTTAGTTATGAAAATAACACAAAACAAGTAGTGGCATTGATTTCAACATATGCTATAATGGATAAGCATTATGTAGTTTCATTCATTTCGACAATGATATCTCACAAAACAATAGGGTGTATTGATTTCAATGATGATACAATGTGTTATCACAGGATTTGTACTTGTGCAAAGTCCAACACAAGACTACCAAATCTTGCGTAGCTATGGAGGATCCTACCATTGTCACCCTAGTAAGAACTTCCCTCGTTTTAGTGATGGAAGAGGTCCACCACAAGGGAGGCCTCCTTGTGACCTCAAGGGATCAAATAGAAAGTATTATAGCCAAGCCTACCACCCCCTATATTGGTCACCAAAATATTTGTCTAGGTCAAGGAAAGATAAGAGGTGTGAAGTTGTTTGAGTACATGCTCGAAACAAGAACACTTTGCAACATATATATATATAATAGTTTCCAAGCTTAATTATGCAAGAACAACCTCTTATGGCACTAGACAAGATAAGTTGTAATGGCTG
This sequence comes from Picea engelmannii, assembly GCA_009831015.1. Classification (NCBI taxonomy): domain Eukaryota; kingdom Viridiplantae; phylum Streptophyta; class Pinopsida; order Pinales; family Pinaceae; genus Picea; species Picea engelmannii. Next base: position 17,880 of record WSFP011307299.1, read on the forward strand.
ATACAAATTTGCAGTAGTAAACAATTATATAACAACAATAAATTATTTGTAATAGAACAATTAATGCTCAGAAATGCAACAATTAACCATGAAAACTTAGCATACATATGCTAGAACATTGTCCAATTGTTAGATGTTATTTATGAGTGAGTTAAGCCACCAATAGATCAATGTATGTAGAAAATAAATGTAATTTAGATGGTTGTAGCAAACTCTTTATATCAGAGAAAATATATTCATTGATTTTTCCAATGTTAGTGTTATATTAGTTAGTAGAATGCTTGAGAGTTTCGAAAGAAATATTTTGTTAATGAATTCACAAAGAGAGCTACTTCTTAAATCAATGCCTTCATTGGGTTATGGAGTCTTATAACAACAAATACAAATAAAATTGAAAATTGATCTAATTGTAACCAAGAGGTATGATTCAAACCCTAAGGTGCAAGCACATTTGGGCCTTAGGATTTGAATCTTGAGGAGAAGGATTTCTAGGGTGTAGGCACATTTGGGCCCTATAAATCATTCTGCCCTTCTTGTGGCTTCAATTAGGTTAAATATCAAAAGTATAGGGATAAAATTCTAAAGTGATATCACTTTAGGGCCTTAGGGTTCTAACCCTAACAAGGATATTTTCTCAAATTTTGGACAAAAATCACCTTGTGAGAGGAAGAAGCACTTATGTTCCTCTCTTAGGGTTTCACCAAGCAAGACGTTTAGCATAAAATAATAAATTTACCATGAAATATTAGTAGAATAAGAATAAATTGCAGAAAATTCACTTACTTCATCCAATAAACCAAGAGATAAAACCCTAATTGTAGAAATTCCCATCCAAAATCAGTAAAAACCATCCACAAGTGACCTTAGAAGCATAACACATGAGATAAGAAGAGAAACAAACCCTTAGAGGGTGAAAATTTCAGAAGTGTTCTCTCACAAAGGTGAGAAGTGATGATGATAAAATGAAAATAGGGTTTTCCCTTTTTATATGAGGCAACCCTAAAATAATTTGTTCACATAATTTTTCAACAACATAAAATAAGTGGGGCCGACCCTTAATTTTCCTCTAACATAATGCCAAAATACAAATATACATAATAAAACCTTAAAAAGGGTGACATAATGCTCTAAAAAGGTGACATCAAGCTAGGAGAGGGTGATGCCATGCCTCCAAAGGAAAATGTTGGGCCTCCAAGGGCGAAGTGGCATGCTCCAAGGGTGAATGAGTGTGAAGTGACGTGTCTCCTCACTCCAAGCCATGCTAATCATCTCTAGAACGAAACTATCCAACAAAACCCTGCTAAGAAGTTGACGTCAAATGCTAGAGGGTGATGTCAAGGGCCTCCAAAGGCCACGTCCAGGGATGAAAGAGATGCAATGATATCTCTAAGTGATGTACAAAGACATGCTAATGGAGCGTCCTCTATCCTCTGTACCCAAAATCCTTGGGGTGCTCTGCCCAACCTGTGGGCTTTCAACCCATATGTGTGGCATAATGACCAAAACTGCTCAAACCAAGCTCATTTGTCCATTGTCCAAGGTTCTCAGAATGTGAGAGCCATTTTATGAGGGTGGCTAATCACTAGATGACCCACTTCTCTCCATCACACATGCCAAAGTCTTGCAATAAAGGCACAATGTCTTGGGTACAAGCCCAGGATGTCCCTCGAGAACCATGTTAGGGGCATCCAAAACAAGCCAAAGTATAAAACATGGTTTGCCAAAGTTCATAAGAAACATTAGTCCTTAAAACATGCAAAGTAAGTTGCAACTTAAGATACAAGCCATGTAAGATAATTCACCTTAGTATCCCCTTCAATCATCACATGAGCCTAGTACCCATGTGAGTTACCAAGTTTAAGTATGAGAGGGTCTTCATCCAACCCTATTAGGTGTGCTACCTTGATAGGAAATAAAATAACCCAGGTATAGGGATAGGTCCCAAGAGTGACAAGGGAAAGTAAGTGTGAAATCGATATGGTTTAAGGGCTTAATTCATGGCTTATGGTGTTAATCCATCTCTAAGAGCGCCTTTGTGAAGGGTGCTCTTTCTCTTGAGTTACCCCATATTTGTGTGCCACCTTTTTCCAAACCCTTTTTTTCCTTTTTCTAGTCCATGCTTTCATTTATATTTGAAAATTTGTAGGTCCCATTTTATATAGGGTTTGAGGCTATATCATTACTTATTTGGGACCATGGAAAGCACTGAAAGAGTAGATCTCAAGTTGGACCGACTTTTGGTTTCTATGGTCACTTTGTTTTCTAGCATCATTTTCTTATTCTTTTATAGCAGTCACGAAACAAACTCTGGGCCTTTCAACTCTTCTTCTCATGAGAGAATGGACCATAGACAAATTTTAGTATAGTATGAGAGGATCCAAGATGGAAAGTGTTAAATATGGAAGGAACATAACATTACCCTTGGGAGGTCCCCCCACTAGTACACCTTTTCCATGGGTGGTGAAAACATGAGATTAGGGCACAAAAGTTGACCACCAAGATGAAAAAAGGAAACTGACACAATTTCCCAAACATTGATCCATTATCCAACTTCAACCAAAGATCCTCATCCACATGCCCGACAAATTAAGTTCAACACTTTGCATGAAATAAAGACTAACATACCTCATTGTGACAATAGATTACCATCTCCCATACTCTGAGATTACCATATGTGGACATGTTGATCATCATCATGGTCGAGATCATGTTCTCCATTGTGGGCCATGAGACATGATCTCGTCTAGTTTCCCTTGGGCATGGGGAGGTAACACAATGAAAAATGATTTAGAGAAACCATGTAGTTGCATTGATTTCGACAGTGATATAATGCACATGCATCAAGTAGTTGCATTGATTTCAACAACAATATAAGGCAAAATAGTAGGGTGTGTTAATTTCAATGATGATATAGTGAAAAATGATTTAGATAAATCATGTAGTTACATTGGTTTTAGTGATAACATAACACAAAACAATAAGGTGCATTAATTTCTATGATACAATGCAAAATAATTTAGAGCAATCAAGTAGTTAAAATGATTCCAACATTGATATAATGCAAAATAATAGAGTGCATTGGTTTCAATTATAATACAATAAAAAATGATTTAGTGTATTAATTAAATAAACAATACCAAGGAAGTTGACGAGGTGCATTGATTTCAATACCGAGAAAGTGCAAATTATCAAGTGAAATGACTTTAACATTAACATAGTGCAAGCCAATTTCAAAATACATATTACGATGTTGTGAAAGAGACTCTCAATGATAAGTTGAAGTCATCTGCTTTGTTTACTTGGATGTGATTCCTCTCTTAGTATTTTCACATTAAAACCATTATACTATTAAGATATAAGATATATACAATGCATTAAAACCAAAACATGCAATAGAATGTATATAAAATTATGAGGAAGGTATGAGGTCGGATAAAGAAACTATTAATATTAGAAAGCAAGAGAGACAGGGTATGACCTTCACTACAATATCTCGAGTTAAAGGTTTAAATGGTCTTCAAAGTCAACTTTGTTTCTCATATGTTCAATATGAAAAGATGGGAACGCTAGTAGGTGTGGATAAGAAAAAAAGGTTGAAGAAGACAAATTGAGATTAGTTACTACAGATTACATGTATCAATGAACATTGTTACTTTATTATTGTTTACCTTAATCCTCATGTAACTTTTGAAGTGGACATCTTGATAGTACTCTCTGAATTATAGATGATACTTAGTCAATTTCAAAGGATCAACTTCATCTAAAAAATATACATAGTAATAATGATGATCAACTAAAGTCTTGATGTCGCTACCAGAAACTGGAACCAACCTAAATCCATTTTAACTCTGAATCTATCAAGCACCGAGAGATCAAAACCCTTAAGGTGTAAACTTTTCCTCAAATTTTACATTATAAAAAAAGTTTACACCTTAGAAGACTTATCTCTCTTAAAGTTTAATAAATCCCAAATTATGATAAACCTAAACTTATACCTTTAAAATGCAAATAAATAAATAGCTAATCACATCACCCCTAAACCAACTTATATCATTTATAAGTAAATGGAAAATCAAATAGGTAAATGAAAAATTAAATTGGAAAGTCCATGCTTTTACGTACATTAACTTTCAAATTAAACCTCACAAAACTTTAGTTGCACTAGAAAAGACCATTTAACAAGTGACATGGAATTTGACTAAGCCATCCTAGTGATTGTAGAGAGGGCACCACAAATTGGTATTAGATCTCAACTCTAAACACGTGAGGCTTTGGTATACAAAATGAGTTTAGTAAAATAATAACACTTGAAACTAAAGTGATCTCAAATACAAAAATATTGAGGAAAATTTATAGACTTTTGACTCCATTTAGAGTCTAAATGTTATCAAGTGATACGGCATATTCCTTTGCTTCATAGATACTGTATAATGTATGTGAAAAATGGTATATATGCTTTGCCATTTCTATTTGAGACATGAATTTTGCAATTTTTTTTTATGTTATTTCACATGCATGTATAATAATTTACCTTTTATTATTCCTAACTCGAGATCAAAGGAGACGGAGAAGGGTTATTTATATAAAAGCGGAGATTGGGAATATCTCTATTTCCATCTCTCTTTCTTAAAAATGTCTAGTCATGCACACATTGGGATGCACCAATTAATTACATATACTTCGCAATTAATGCATATTTAATTATAAATATAATTAACTAAACTAAAATTGTGAAGCCTTTAAAAAATCTTATAAACGTTCTAAAAACTATAATTAATTAACATCGATGCTATATTTGTGGATTTTCTTTTTAATATACTTCATTTATATTCTATAAATGAAGTATATAAAAAATACTTACTTTAATTTTAATTTTTGAAAGGATGTAAGTCTGAAGGTGCTTTTTGGACAAAGGGGTAAACTCCAAATCTATCTCGAATAATGTTTTACCCTCGAGGAAAAAAGGAAATAACCTTTGCTCTAGGACTTGGAATTTCATCCAATAATCACGCTGAAGCTGACGTGCTTCTTTAAGTATTATTACTAGCAATCAACTCCAACATAGATTTATTTATCACAATCAGAGAATCTATAGTTATCATCAAATCCCTGGTTCTCCATACAATTTTGAAATACGACAAGCTTACCTCTATCATTGCTAGAATCAATAAAGCAATCCAACTCATGGACAAGGTCTCATACTATCATGTCTAAAGGGAACTTAATAATCTTGCTAACTGCTTAGCAAATGAAGCATCCTCCCTAGCTCAAGAGGTTTTGGAAAAAAATGGGAGGCTTAGTTTCTCTTTCACCCCCTAATGTTTATGACCCACTTGAAATCAAAGACACATAGCTCACCAATTAATAAATATATGGCTTAGCATTCCTTAAGCATATCTCTAAGCATGTGGAAAGGACTTGAAAGGACGTGAGTTCTAGTGCGAGACTTAATCCTCTCTTTGGATTTTGCTCCCTTCTTTATGGATCCTTTTATGTGAGGTGGGATAGTGGGATAGTGGCCTCGTTTGAGATTTTGAGCTTGTGTTCTAGCTCCTAACTGATTTTCTAGGCTCAAGGATCGAGCTTATTGCACCACCTTCTTGGTTTGAATGATCTCAGGACAACCATTGGATCACATTCTTTGGTTCAGTACACCCCATGTCTCGTGAAGTTCTAGAACTTCTGTAGCTTTCAAGCAACTATAGTAGCAATTACCTCTCTATTTTGGTTGTTATTTAAGTGGTTTGGTCTCTACATGGGATCTTCACTTGTTGCTCAATGTCCTATCACGTTCATTCATAAAGGGGGTTTTAAAATTATGAAAAATCAAGCCAATATATTGTTTCATATTAATAGGGGGACAATGATCCAAAAACATGCAATATAAAAGTAACTTAGTCTTTTCTCCTTTTTTGGATGCTTTACACGTCTCTCAATTTTCCATCATTAACTTGGAAATTAGCATGATAATTCAAATTCATTGTTTAACATTGAAACTGATTACTAATCAAATGATAAGCACAAGACAATATGCAAACCGGATTGATAATGGAGTTCACCAAAATTTGGTTGTGTCTCCTAGTTTACTCAATCAATGAACAACTTCATTAATTCTCCTTCAAAGAGGGATTCTTCTTTTAAAAAAAATGGTTGAATTCTTCTCCCAATAAGGGACTAGTTCTCTCCTTTAGAAAGGGCTTGAATCTTCTCCCAATAAGGGACTTACAATCTTCTCCCAATAAGGGGCTTATGAAATTCTCCCAATAAGGGGCTTAATATTACTTTTACAAAAAGGGATAATAATTAAAAAACAAGCCTAATTACTTATTCTTCTTCCAAGAGTTTATGAATACTCTCTTCTCCCTTAAGAGAAAAATTGCATATGCATACTTTTATAATTCTTCATTGTTGAGAACTACCTCAACATTCTAAGAGAGTAACCCTCTAGATCCAATAAATTAGGATCTAGGAACAATTCAAAGGATGAGTTGAGGGAAAATCTCAACGATGCCCATGAACATCTCAACATTCCCATTAGACTAGGAAACTACAATGCTATGTAGCTCTCACACTTGCATTAGTTTCATATTACAATAAAAATGAAAAATACTAGATCGCCTAAGCTCAAAATATGTGTTAATCATTTTATTTTATTTTTTCCCTTTCACCCAAAACTTCAATGACCCATATCTTTTGCAGACGAAGTCCATTTGACCCCATTCAAATTGTGTTGGAAAAGCTAGTAGAGGTACAAATTCCTCTGTAACACACACTGCAACTGCAACAACTATTGACGGTTAGTGATGGCCCACCAAATGGATCACTTTGATCATGTCAAGTATTAGCTCTATTGATCAAGTTATCAATGCTCTAGGAGGGGACTGATCACCCATCTCTCTATGCACAAAGTTGTGAAGAAATGACAATGGAGTAATAGAGTGTAATCTCCATTTGAGAGTGACGAGGATCAGAAGATCCATTCTCTCAATAGTTATGGCTCCGAAAAAATATTTAGCATCTTTAACTTTTAAGTCTAACAACAATGTAACATTAGTTTCATCCATCTTTGCAGCCAAGGACAAACAAGAAACTGATAGGAATTGAAGCATATAGGTTTTCCCTTTATCCATATGGTAGCTGGAGAGGAACCAATCAAGGTAATTAATAGCTAGTGAGAGGCCCAAAATTATAGTGAGCATGTACCTTCGAAATCCAAATTAATTTCAATAGAGTAAAGTGATCTTGCGTCATTAGTATGATCACTAGATTCATAATGTGGGATCCTTACTGGCTTATGTAGATCGAAAATGGTTTATTTCAAGTATAACACGAAAGTGAGGACGAATCTGATATAGAGGTGATCTGTCACTCAATATTTTCCTTGAGTCCATATTTATAACATATGAATTAATGGTTGATCAATTATACCATACTTCACTTCCTCATCACTTCATTCATCCATGGCATCGAGCCATTCTAATGGATGTTATTATTTGGGTTACACCCACTTGATGGGATTTTCCTTGAACATGTGGCCTTCATAATGGACTGCCTCCTAGATTGTTGGTGTTTGAAAAAATCTGATCCAGATGGATATCGGTGGCCACCCACCTTTTCCAACCAGCTCAAAATGGTTTTCTGGCAATTTTGGCAATTTACTATTTTTAGCAGTTTTTAACTTTCGGGGCCATTTTGAGGGCCTAAATGAAGGTTTTTTGGGATCAAGCTCCTCAATTATAGACAAAGGCATGATTGAGCCCCCAAAATGAATCTCCTCAACGATACCTTTCCAACGAGCTATCATACGCCTAAAACGAAGATCGTATGCAAAAGTTACAACCCCGAGAAGTTAATGTACTAACTTACCCATACGGGGCCCACATGAATTTTGGCGCTTCATCTCCTAGGGTTAGGTTTTTGGATGTCTAAGGTTTTTGGCATTCTTGTTTATTGTAAAAAGGCCTTCAGATCCTCAATGTAATCATCTTCTTGCGAATGAGAGTAGCTGTCACATCTCTTCTTAGAGATAAGCTGGCACCATTCTATCGAGTCTTTCACTCTGTATTTTATAGTCTCTGTACATTTATCTCATTAATAGAAATCATGTATTACTGTATATATGTGTTTATGGTTGCATCTCTGATATTGACGCAGACCCCAATGGTTGTGTCAATGACCCCACTGCTATTGTCGCGACTGCAACAATTCAACCAGAAGAACCAACAGATCCCGAAGAGGGCGAGTGCCTTTTTCATTAAAAAATGTGGGTGAAGGGGACCCCGCTACATTTTATTATTGACAGCGGAAGCCAGAAGAACCTCATCTCAGTACAGGTCGTCAAACAGTTGGGATTTTCGAAAACACCACACCCACAACCATACAACATCAGGTGGCTTCGCTAAGGGCGAGATCTCTGTGTCAGCCAACAGTGTCGATTTCCATACGACATCCAACCCTTCAAGGATGAGATATTATGTGATGTTGCCCCACTGGATGACTGTGATGTTCTCTTGGGCCAACCATATATGTGGAGACACCATGTTGTTTATGAGTCTCAACCTCGTAGTGTCATTTTTACTTTGGGGGCTCATCTCTACAAAATACCAGAGGTAGTTTCGACTACTATTCCACCTAAAAAGTGTCGCAAGCTAGTATCTCATACTGCAAAATTCAGCTTCTTCACAATCTATTCAAAAGGGGAACAAAAGGACATAGCAACCACTACAACCTCGCCCCAAGCACCTTCTATCCAATAGAAGCAGGTCGACAAGGTTGCAGCAAAGCACAAAGATTCCTTCTGCACACCGTCCTCTAATGTATCTCGACTTGTTGAAAGGCCTCAACCTCAACAGGTTCATGACAAACTTCCACAAACTGAGTAGCACGACGTATCCAACAAGGCAAGCAGCTCACCAAGATGCAGATTCAACAAATGCTTTTCCCTCTCCCCCGAGAAATCAATGCAATGGAGACCATTGCTTCCTAAGGAGGGAGGATTCATCCAGATGGATATTGGTGGCCACTCACCTTTTCCAACCGGCTCAAAACAATTTTTTGTAAATTTTGGCAATTTACTATTTTTAGCAGTTTTTAAATTCCAGGGCCATTTTGAGGGCCTAAATAAGGTTTTTCGGGATTGATCCCCTCAATGATAGCCAAAGGCATAATTGATCCCCCAAAATGAATCTCCTCGACGATACCTTTCCAATGGGCTATCATACGCCTAAAACGAAGATCGTATGCAAAAGTTACGACCCCGAGAAGTTAATGTACTAACTTACCCAAATGGGGCCCACATGACTTTTAGCGCTTCATCTCCTAGGGTTAGGTTTTTGGATGTCTAGGGTTTTTGGCATTCCTATTTATTGTAAAAAAGCCTCCAGAGCCTCATTGTAATCATCTTTTTGCGAATGAGCCGTCACATCTCTTCTCAGAGATAAGCTGCCACCATTCTATCGAGTCTTTCACTCTGTATTTTACAGTCTTTGTACATTTATCTCATTAATAGAAATCATGTATTACTGTATATCTGTGTTTATGGTTGCATCTCTGATATATTTTTGTTATACTATTGAATATCTGCGATATCTTTGTGCATTTCTTTATTATATCTCCAATCTCATTTCGTGCCAAAAATAATCCGGATCAAACTCTTTCATCTGCTACCTCTTCCTTTGTGGGCGCTTGCGCAATTTCCTTGCAATACTTTGGATGAAGTTATGAATGAATTTTCCATCACTTGTTAACCCAATGACCACTCACATTACAATGAGTGCAATAATTCTTGCCCATTTTCTTGGATAGTAATTCTTTCTTTCCATTCTCCCCATTTTGACTTGGAGAGGGTCTTTGCATCTTTCCTCCTTCTTGAAGGGCATGATCTTCTTCTATATGGGATTTCTCTTCCAAAACATGGCCAAACAATGGTTATTTAATCCACAAAAAGTACATGGATATGCATACCAAACATTTTGTGTTACATGGACATTCTTCTCATAATTGAGGAAAACATTGGAGTACTCATTCTTTTCATACCTTAGGGTTTTCCTTTATGCAAGTCTGATGAGGGGAAAATGTTTTACCTCCTCCTTTTGAATGTTCATCTCTCTTTGGAGATGATTTTCATTATTTCTTGATTCTTTTCCCATGGTTGAAAGGTTGTATCTTTCTTGATTCTATCTTGCACTCTCTTTCACCATCATGGAGTGGTGTGTCATCTTCTTTCATGGGTTATTTTTGTAGAGCTAGTGGCTTGGGTTCTTCTCTTGAATATTCTCTTGCTTCAACTATCTTGGAGAATTCTCCAAATTCTGATTTTCCACTAACATATCCAAAACTTTCATAATGAGGTATTTCCTCTACATGTATGGGATTAGTCATTCCTTGGTAATTAATGCTAATACCCTTTCCATCAAAGTCCATATTAGTTAGCAAATTAGAACCAATACCCTGAGTATGCTTCTCAAATTCACCAAAAGAATCATCTACATCTTGATGAGAAGAGAGAGAACACGATAAATTACTTACAATGCATACCTCAATCATGGTTTGAGCATCTATGGTAGAAGGTGGTCTCCTTTACATGGTAGACTCTTCATTCTTCTCTACTCCTTCACTGTTATGGAACTTTTCCAAAATTTCATCTGTGGCATAAAACTCAAGTTGCAACTCTTGAATGATTCCCAAGAGAAATTATCCATGGAACAAGAATCTATCTTGCAACTCTTGATTCTCATCCTCCGAGAATTTCAATCTCCTTCTCAATTTAGAGTTTCCTCCCTGCATATGTTGATTTATGTCTTCAAGTTCATAAAGCCTTTCTCTCTTCAAATATTTTCACATGGTTTTCCTTTTGCAAACAAGAAACCCGCACGTCCAAACTACAAATCGAAGAATCTAACACAAAGTGGAAAAAGGTGTTAACGAACCCTTTGAACAACTACTTTGATACCAACTTGATCCAAAAACATGAAATATTAGACTGACTCAATTTTTCTCCTTTTTTGGATGCTTTATAGATCTCTCAATTTTCCATCATTAACTTGGAAATTAGCATGATAATTAAAATTAATCATTTAACACTGAAATTAAATAGTAAGCAAATGAAAAACATGAGACAATATGCAAACTAGATTGATAATGGAGTTCACCAAATTTTGGCTACGTCTACATGTTCACTCAATCAACGAACCACTTCATTAATTCTCCTTCAAAGAGGGCTTCTCCTTTTACAAAAAAGGGTTGAATTATTCTTCCAATAAGGTGTTAGTTCTCTCCTTTACAAAGGGATGACATATTCTCCCAATAACAAGATTACAATCTTCTCCCAATAAGGGGCTTAAAAATTCTCCCAATAATGAGCTTAATCTCTTTTTTTAAAAACAAGCCTAATTGATTATTCTTCTTGCAAGAGTTTATGAATACTCTTTTCTCTCTTAAGAGAAAAATTGCATATGTGTACTTTTATAATTCTTCATTGTTGAGAGCTACCTCAACATTTTAAGGATAGAATAACTCTCTAGATCCAATAAATTAGGATCTCGACACAATTCAAGGGATGAGCTGAGGGAAAATATCAACTACGACCATGAAGATATCAACATCCCCATTAGACTACAAAACTACAATGCTACGTAGCTCTCACACTTGCATCAGTTTCCTATTACAATAAAAATGAAAAATACAAAAGCACCTAAGCTCAAAATATGTGTTAATCATTTTATTTTATTTTCATCTTCTTTCCCAAAACATCAACGAACCATATCTTTTGCATACAAAGTCTATTTTGTCTCGTTCAAATTGCATTGAAAATCTCTTTGCAAGCTCTTCATTGCGTGGACAATCTTGGCAGAAATTAGAATTGACTTGAATTTGTCAAATGTGAATATCCTTCTAGATCATAGAGGTATTTTTTAATTGAAGCATGTTTATAGGTATTGGTTCGGAGGAGGGGTGCAACGCATGGGGATTTTATAGGTATTAGGAAATGTCTTGTTGGGAAATAAACATATGCACAATCAACAATGATGAAACTCTTTTTTGAAATAAAAAATTGACAATGAGTTCATACCTTTGACCCTTGCTTAGATCATCCAAATCATTCACATGGAAAATGAGATTCAAAATCAAAGCTCATGTGTTGCATAACTCTATATGTATTAGTTGTCACAACACCCCTTTTTATTTGTATTTATGTATCTATCATTTTATCTATAATTTTGTATGGTTTAGTTTGTTGTAGGTTGGTTGTATGCATTCATAAAATTTCATATCTTGATCGCATAGTTAAGGGTAGAGGTGTTTTCTAGTTCAAGGGGATCTCCTACAAACTCTGATTTTTCACTATCTGTGGCTCTTTTGAGTGGGTGATTATAGTTGGGAAAATGATTTTTTTTTAGGTTTTTACAATGACAGAGAAGCTAATATCAACACACAACATAGATGATCCCTCCATACAATCTCACGTGGATGTGTATACTTTCCTTTTTTCATTACATAGGGAGAGGATTATGATTACCTCGATGTTGTGAACTTAACCAACCAATTAGGTCTTCTATTTGGAGATATTGGTATGATCCCTTAGATGCAAATAATATCATTGTGTTACTTTTGACCTTAATCATAATATACAAAAAATAATACAATGATAGAGTAGAAGGAAGAAAGGACTCATTTCTACCTAAAGGATAATAAGAATTCCACTAGGACAAATTGATCCTTGAGATCACAATCTCTTGCATCTCACCTAATGAGAGTGTCTTTAATACTGAACAATAAGAAAACAAGAGTGGGGTATGAGGTAGATCACTTTTCTAAATATTACGACAAATACAAGCGTGATAGATTTATTATTTTTTTTATAAAATGTCCACAATATCGGATATCTAAGGCATGAAGAATTACAACTTAAGGCATTGCATCTTTCTAGGTCTACAAATAGATATCCAACTACATAAACCCCTTCCTTAGGGAATACATGACCATGTATTAGACTAAAGAGAGGCTTGAAAGTAGTATAGCACCAATCCCTCGAACCCAAGGCTATCTTACTACAATGGATAGTCACTATGCTAGAATGTCAATGCACTCATTTGATTTTTTTAATTATTTTTATCATTTGCAAGCTTATAAGAGCTTGTTCATGTCTATGTACTAGGGGTAGAAATAAAAATGGGTATTAACACTTCCATGAAAAAATGGGTACCTACATATCTAGTAAAAATATGGGTTTTTTTAATTGGATAGATGTATTGGGAGGGGGGTTCAATAAAATATTTTTTTGGGGTATTTTTCAATATCTAGTGAAATTAGGGGTATTCTTTAATATCCCATAAATGAACATGCTACAACATAGGTCCGGTTAGTGAATCCCTCACAAGTCTCTGGGGTGCAATTATCAAGTTTCCTCATGCCATGTTTTCTTGGTTTTTATTTCGGTCTTTGAATATTTGTGGTCGATTTTGAGGGTTGGGGTTGGGGAAGTCTTTTGCCTACTCCTTGGTCTAGTCTCTTTATTTAATTTCTCTAGGTTCTTTGAGCTCATGTTTCATTAATTTTTAGGTCAAATTCATTAATTAAAGTATTCCAAGTCTTGCTTAGAGCTCTAGTGAATTCTATCTTCTTTCAACCCGCTCTAGTCTATTATGTCTCCTCTTGGTTCTATTATCTACAAAGACAATTGTGAAAGGTCTAGCCTATATGAATTCCAAATATATTTAGGAGATCTGAATGATCCTTTGTTGACATGAGGAAACTCTTCAAGGTAACAACATATCTCTTTGTTTGATTTCCATCATTTTTCATGACAGTGAACAACATTGTGTTGCTCATAATGCAAAGTTCATGGGCCTCCTTATTCAACAACAAAAAATAAGGAGGTGCTCGAAGTAGAATGTAGTTTTCTATGCAACTTGGTTCTTAACCTACGCAAGGACTCCCTATCTACTACTTCAAATAATTGAATATCCTTTAATTCTGTTTAAGTTGACCCTTAAGAAGAGGAGATTGTTCATCAATCCAAAGAATCCATGGAAGTGTACTAGCAGACCTCTCCTCACTCCATGGGAGAAAAGGAGGAAGTGGCCAACCAACATGTTTTTAAGTAGATTGTATGTTTTAAAAGTTGTTTGTATTTTGGGTATATTCTATAAGCAGTATACCCGCGTTAATAGTTGGGTTGTATCAATAACAGGCAACTACAAACTTTCATATGTAGTATATGAAAGTTTCAAGCTTTGTTTGGATTATCACATCAAATATTTTTGTATGCTTGACAATATCTCTGCTACAACCCTTTTAAGATAATATGTCCTAGTTCTGGTTAACGACAACAACAACAACAACAACAACAACAATAATAACTACATGATCTCTCTATATAATTGTTCACACATTGTACGTGTGGCCCCTTTATTACGTTGAAATTTATTACAAATACATTAAACCCTATATATGGCCCCATTAGGGTTATATCACATATCATATCCTCCTTAAAGAAGCAATTATTTCCCCCATTGAGAGCATGGCTATGACTAGGTACTTAATGTACAAGAACAATATAACCGACATGGAAGACAGGACACTTCCTAAGGTTGATTCAAAATCCAATATAAACCACTTGTGGCTCAAGTGGGGTTGGAATAAAGATACTAAGTCTTGAATAAATCATTGGCGTATTGAGGAAGAGCTCTCTCTATAGAATACTGATTATATTAAAAATATTATTATATCTAAACTTAAGGAGAAATTGTGGTGTGATAAAGAATTCGAGGATAAGAGAAAATTAATATACTACAAGGAAGTGATCAACCCTAATTTATAATATGAGAGTATATCTTTGTTTTAACGAGCGTTAAGAATAAAATCAATTTAAGTGTAGAGGGGCTTCCGCAGTGCAACATATTAAATATCAATTTCAGGATTAACTATAGAGAGTAATTCATTAATCTATGACCCATATCCATGAGTATTAGTTGCAACTCACCAATAATTCTCATGATTTGAATAGTCCACTTAGCACTCATTGCATTGGGTGATGCTCACAGGGGTGAAGAAGTGGGATTGAAACCAGTGAAATGAATCACATAGAATCAATCATCACTTTCGGGGCTTGCACCCTGTAACCAGGGCTTCCCAGGTGGTCACCCATCCCAAGATGCCTCTGGCTCAAGAACGCTTAAATGTGGAGTTTTCCCCACAATCAAGCCCACTTAGCTTGCTGCCCCATTTGTAAAACCTTAACAAGTATTTTGCCTTATGAACTATCTAGTTAGAGCTCCCTTCACTCTTATTATTTATGCATTGAGGGGATTCTACAATGAAACATATTATATACCATTTTCAGGATTAATTGCAGAGAGAGATTCATTAATCTATGACCCATATCCATGATTATTAGTTGCAACTGACCAATAATTCTCATGATTTGAATAGTCCACTCAACACTCATTGCATTGGGTGATGCTCACAAGGGTGAAGAAGTGGGATTCAAACCAACAAAATGAATCACATAGCACCAATTATCACTCTCCGCAGTTAATCCCGAAAATGATATCTATGAAAATCATTGTTTCTAAAATAAGAACAAACTCTCATGAGCTCCATAATGAAACGAGCATTGGAAAATTCCTAAAATGTTGTGGGTCGAGATCATTTTTCTTCTTTATGACACTAAGATGGTTGAAGATGAAAATAACTTTATCTTAGAATGTCGTGTGTACACCCTCATCATATATTAATTTCAAAATATATGTTACAATACCGACCTTCCCAACCTTTTAACTCATTAAAACTATGGTGATTTAGAAATGCTTATGTTAAAGCTTGTCTAGCACACAAATAAAATTCTAAAGAAACCAAATAATTCCTTACATTTTTTAAGGTCCAATAGACCAATATTGATCTTAGTGGATGCTAATAACCATCATCATCATCATTTTCAATAGATTCAATAATGCCCCAAATAATTTCCAAATTATAAATATTTTTCAGATGCAATAACCTTCACATTAATGAAAACAATTCTAAATGTTATTCCTTGATGTAATAACATTTGAATTATCAATGAAAATTTGATTATTGGTTTGGATATTAACTTAAACACTATTATAATTAAATTATGAATACAATTAATTATGGATGTGAATGTAGTCATTTTTAAAGATGATATAACATCTAGATTAAAAACTAGGTGTTGCAATAACAACTAGTTCAACAAGCCATTTAAAATTGATAAATTAATTATTACATTGTGATTTTTTTTCACCCAAGATGCTTAAAAAAATATGTATAGCCCTAATTCTCAACATTTAGAATACTTCCAAGCCACTAGTTTATTAATCTTTATTGGTTATAAGAATAAGCACATATACACAAAGAGTCTTACGAATGAAAAAATAAATCTCATACATTTGAATTAATTTGTTTAATGATTAGAATTTGCCCCTTCTTATAGATAAATCTTGTTGGACATGGTGTTGGCATTGATGTCAAAGGAGACCGATATGCTCAATAATAAACATAGTGTATGTTGTTGGCATTGATGGAAAGAGGATAAATATGGTCACCAAGAACTTGATTAATATTTATGTATTCATATCAGTATCCTAGCAAACATTTATTTTGAATTATGTTATTCACATCCATTCACAAAATAAGCAATTGAAAATAAGTGAAGGGATTGTTCAGTCCATGAAGATATCATTGGCATATATTTATAATGGAATCTCAAAAAGAAGTTACTATGCTCTAAATACAATAAGAAAGGGTCAAATCTGGTGCTTCAATATAATACATCATGTGTCAAGGATCTGGTATAAAAATATCAGCAAGGGCGATGCTTCATAGATCCTTCATTACTTAGTCCTTGAATAATATTGCTATAAAAGTTATAGATCATTGCCATCCATTCTCAAGTGAATTAAAGCAAGTCTAAAAGATTGTCTCTCAAGGCATATAAGACCTTTTATGAGAATTGCCTCCAAGAAGGTGTGAGAAAAATCATCAAAGATTTCATTGGGATTGTTAGATCACTGGATCAAAGTCTTAGAAATTGTTGGATCATGATACAAGATTAAGTGTTGCAACTTCATGCTACATGATGAGTGCTGCAACTGATCGCTGCAACTCCACGCTACACGATTGGACATGAAAATTTGACTAGAGTCAACATAGATGTGTAAGCGAAGGCGTCATTTAAAATACACTCTTATAATTTTCAAGTCCACTCTATTAGCTTGCTGATAAAGGAGGAATGTGGATATGTGACCAAATCTCTACTGCTGAAGTGGATGCTTCATTTGGAAAGTTTAGAAGGCGACTGCAATAGTAAATATGGGCAAGTTTCCTTCAAATAAATTCTTGTACCATTCACCTCACAAATTTTCCAGGGAAACTGTCCATGCATCGCCTAATTGGGCATGGTCTACACAAAACCCATGTCGTAGAATTTTAAAATTTGTTTCCTTTGCTCCATAATCTTCTTACGAAAATCACTTTCTGATTTGGACGTTTTTTTGAATTAAAATCAATTAATAAACATAATAGTCAACATTTGTGTTAATGAAATGAAGAGGTGTAATGTTTTATTATTAAAAAGACACATTGTTTCATTTTCTATTTACAAAAAGACACATTGTTTCAATATCATATACCTCTTGAGAGACTATATAAACAAAGAAAAAAGGTAAGAAGGAAAGTGTCTCTGCAATCTACATCAGAAGAACAAAAGAAGGAGCAGAGTCCAAGAAAGAATCTGTAAACATTTTATGCAGTGAGGGTGGTAGGGAGGAGCTCGGGAGAATCGTAGTCCTCTGGAGGTTAAAGAATGTTTCACAAGGGAGTTGGTGTTTCCTAGAGTTGGTGCTCTAAAACTAGGGGACTGGTGTCTCCTTGAGTTGGTGCTCATAAGAAGAGAGATTCATGTCTCTCACACAATTGTAACTTGTACTTGTTATTGTTATATTTAAATTTCTGTATTCAATACATTCTTGTTGATCGATTATTATCATTAATCAATTTGTTAATTAATAGTTGTTAAAATTTTAAAAGAAGAAGCAATACTAATTCACCCCCTCTCTTAGTATTGGCCAATATTTCAAAATTTGGTATCAGAGCAAGTGCCTTCACCACAATTTAACCACTAGAAGGTAGATTATGTAGAGATCAAATTGATCAAAAAGAAGGAATGTCCTCCAACATAGCACCATTGTTTAAAGGAAATTACTATGCTTTCTAGAGTATAAGAATGGAAAGCTATTTGATGGCCCGTGACTATGATGTATGGAATTCTGTTGAAAATGGTTACACTACTACATATACTCCACCTACTGATATTGTTGCAAATAAGCTCTACAATGACAATTCAAGAGATGTTAACTCTATTCTTGGAGGATTAACAAATCCTATATTTGTAAAAGTGATGCACTGTAAATCAACAAAGGAAATTTGGGACAAACCGAAGATCATCTATGAAGGATATGCAAAGGTCAAGCAAGCTAAAATTCAAACACATAGAGGGCATTTTGAGAGTCTGAATATGAAAGAAGAAGAAAACATTGCATAATATTTTCAAAGAGTGGATGAAATAGTCAATTCAATCAGAGCATTGGGAGAAGAGATAAAATACAATATTATTGTCCAAAAGGTGCCGAGATCATTACCGATGAGATATGTTGCCAAGGTATCTACCTTAGAAGATCGAGAAGACCTTGAAATCCTTACACTGAATGAAATTCATGGGATTCTTATAGCATATGAAATGAGAACCAAGTAAGAAAAGTTATTAAAAGGGAAACAACCTTCAAAGAATGAAAAGCAACAAGGAACCATAAGCACGTGCCAAATGAAAATCTCTTAGATATATCAGATGAATAAGATACCAACTTTATAATAAAACTCAAGAAACAATATGGAAAATACAAAGGGAAGTTACCTTTCAAATGCTTCAACTGTGGAAAAATTGGACACTTCGCTAACAAATGTCCCTATCCCAAACAAGAAGATAATGATGATGAAGAAGCTTACAATCAGAAAGACCTTAAAAAGGGAAAAAATAAAAGAAAAGAAGAATACCTTTTACACCAAAGAGGACAACAATTCATTTGAATAAAGTGAAGATGAAGAGTTAGAACATCTATTTATGGGTATAGAAACCCAAGATAATATTTCTAAAAATATTTTTGCGATTGAAGAAAAATTTGAGGATGAAGGAGAACTAGACCTAGAAGCAAAACTAATCACTTCTCTGGATGAACTTAGAAAGTATAAAAAGAAGAAAAACTTACTAAGGGGACAACTGTTAGAATTTGAAGAAGCACAACAATTAAGAGAAAATGAAGTTTAAAAAACCATCAAAGAATCAGAGCAAATCATCATTGACTTGAAAACTCAACTTTGAGAATCCAAGAGAAATGAGGAAGTCTTGATTAAAAAACTCAATGAAAAACAACAATATTGTAAGAAGCTAGAGACTAAAATTGTTCAACTAAAGAGGGAACTTGATAAAGGAAACAACCAATCAAGATTTGAGAAAAATTCAAAAATCTTGAATAGCATTATTGATAGTTAAATATCACCAAACGATAAGACAAGACTAGGATATGATCAATATTCAACCTCTGCAAAACAAAAGAGTAGCAAACAACCAATCAGTTATGCAGATGCTCTTAGAATCACCTTAAAAAGGGAAGATAACAAGGGGAATATGGTACCATTAAAGAGTGTTCCTAGTAAATAGAAATCAACACCCCCTACAAAAGAAACAGAAGAAAACAAAAACAAAGTGACCAGAAGGACTCCTCCTAATAGATATCAACATATCTTCATTGGATATTGCTACTCTTGCAATAATTTTGGACATAAAGTAGTACATTGTAAATCATATAGAAAGTACAATCCTAAAAAATCCAAAGATATAAGAAAAACAAGAATAATGTAGAGAAAATAACTATAATTTATTCTCTCCTTTACAATATTACAATGTTGAATTTCACAAGTGCAACAATTATGGTCATAAATCTAGTGAATGTATATTTCCAATGCAATCCTTGAAGACAAACATTCCCAAAAATAAAGATAAAAATATATGGAAAGAAAAGCATGTGGAAGAAAATGTAACATAATGTAAAGAAACCATGTATGCCAAGAACAAAAAGTTTCAATGGTATATTGACAGTGGATTCTCTAAGAATAACCATGTATGCCAAGAACAAAAAGTTTCAATGGTATATTGACAGTGGATTCTCTAAGCATATGACAAGAGATAAAATAAAATTTCTCAATTTGACAAGGAAAGAAAAAGGAAGTGTCACATTTGGAGATAATGTATCTTCCAGAATACTTGGAAAAGGCACAATGACTTTGGGAAACAAGAAAAATAAAGCAAAAAATGTGCTACTAGTTGAAAATATGAAGCCTAATATTCAAAGTGTAAGCCAAACTTGTGATGACGAAAATATACTCATTTTCAACCCCCATAAATGTGAAATCAAGAAGGAAGGATCAGGAAAATTAGTAGCTGTTGCACCAAGAACCTCAAGTAATGTATATATTTTAGATATTAAAAAAGAAGAAGAATGTTACATGATTAAAGTAGATGAAAGTTGGTTATGGCACAAAACAATGGGACACTTGAGCTTTGACAATCTGATCAAAGCTAGTATAAAGGAAGTAGTGAAGGACATGCCAAAGATTATAAAACCTTCTGACCTTGTTTGTAAGCATTACCAACTTGGGAAGTAGACGAAAGGCAGATTCAAGAAACAATAATACTCTACATCAAGACCCTTGGAGCTTGTTCACACTGACCTCTGTGGACCTACTAGGACTAGACGTATACAAGGAGAACATTACTTCATGTTGATTATTGATGACTATACAAGGATGACCTAAGTATACTTCCTTAGAGAAAAACCAGAGGCATTTGAAAAGTGTAAGGAATTCAAAGCTTATGTGGAGAATGAGACAGATCTCAAGATCAAATGTCCGAGGTCGGACAATGGAGGGGAATTTACCTCTAACGAATTCAATAAGTTTTGTGAAGATCATGGAATCAAGAGACAATTTTCAGCTCCAAGAACTCCTCAATAGAATGGAGTTGTTGAAAGGAAAACAAAAATGTTCAAGAGGCTGCAAGAACAATGTTGAATGAAGCCAAACTTCCAGATAAGTTTTGGAGAGATATAATATATACAATAGTTCACATACTCAACCGAGAACAACTTAGAGTTAACAATGACAAGACACCTTATGAGCTATGGTTTGGAGAATCAACATCAGTCAAACACTTCAGAGTCTTTGGGAGAAAATTCTATATGAAGAGGGATGATTATAACCTAGGAAAATTTGATTCCAGATCAGATGAGGGGATATTTCTTGGTTACTCACCAAAAAAAGGCTTATATATGCTATAATCTAAGATTTCACAAAATAGTGGAAAGTTCAAATGTAAAAGTAGATGATCTAAAATTGAGAAAAATCAAATCTCAAGATAAATAAAAAAATTGATGAATGGAGAAGAACTAGTGATGATGAAGAAGATGGTGAATCACATGATGAATAAGATGGTGAATCACAAAATGAAGAAGATGTTGAAGAACTACAAGAGAATGAACCACAAACTGATGAAGAAAGGATGAGGAAGAAACACCCTTGCCAAAAGATCCATCAAAAAGAGTTCAAAAGAATCACCCTAAAAGCCAAATCATAGGGGATAAAAGTGAAGGAGTAGAAAATAGAAGGAAACTTACATTTGAATAAGAACAGATAATGCTTTCTATGGTATAACCCAAATCATTTTTAGAAGCCAGCAAGAATGAAGATTGGATAAAAGCAATGAATGAAGAACTTGACCAACTAGAGAAAAATCAGACATGGGAATTGGTCCCAAGACCATAAGACAAAAATGTGATAGGGACCAAATGGATTTTCAAGAATAAACTTAACGAAAATGGACAGATTATAAATAATAAAGCCAAATTAGTATGCAAGGGATATGCCCAAGTTGAAGGAATTGACTTTGAGGAGACATTTTCCCTAGTGGAAAGATTAGAAGCTATTAGATTTTTTTTTGCATTTGCATGCTTCAAAAACTTCAAAATCTATTAGATGGATGTTAAGTAAGAATTTCTAAATGGAACCTTAGAGAAGTAATTCTATTTAGAAATTAGTTGACAAAAATTCAGGATTATGGATGTAAACTAAAAAAGGCTTTGTATGGTCTTAAACAAGCTCCCAGAGCATGGTTCTCAAATCTTGATAACTATATACAACAACAAGGATACAAGAGAGGGACTACTGACAACAACCTATATATAAAAATTGAAGAACAAAATATGATTGTTGTTTTGGTATATGTGGATGATATAATTTTTGGAAGTAATTTGACTATACTAAGAAAACAATTTTCTATAGAAATGTAGAAAGAATTTGAGATGTATATGCTCGGTGAACTAACATTTTTCTTAGGTTTACAAGTTACTTAGACAGAAATGGGGATATTCATATCCCAAACCAACTATATCAAAGAAATGCTAAAGAAATTTCAAATGGAAGATTGCAAACCTATGAGCACTCCCATGGTTACATGAGGAAAACCAAGCTTAGATGATGATTCATCAAAGGTAGACAAAACCATGTACATATCAATGGTTGGTAGCCTATTATGTGCAACAACAAGAAGACCTTATATCATACAAGTTGTAGGACTAATAGGCATATTTCAATCTGCACCTAAAGAGACTCATTTGAAGGCAGTAAAAATGATATTCAGATATCTAAGAGCTACCTTAGATTTTGGATTATGGTATCCAAAAAAAAATTATTTTACATTAAATGCATATATTGATGCGGATTAGGATGGTAGTGTGGATTATAGGAAGAGCACCAGTGGAGGAGCATTCTTCCTACGAAAGTGTCTAGTATCATGTCTAAGTAAGAAGAAAACATCTATATCATTGTCAACAACATAAGCTTAATATATTGTTGCTACCACTTGCTGCACACAAGTACGTTAGATGAAACAAACCCTTGAATACCTACAAGTAGAGTATCATCATCCAATTCTTCTTAACTGTGACAATACTAGTGCCATAAACATTTCTAAGGATCTTGTCATGCACTGAAAAACCAAGCACATCCCAACAAAATTTCATTTTTTAAGGTAACGAGTTTCTCAAAAAGTTGTTAAAGTGGAATGTGTGGATACAAAAGAACAGATTGTGGATATATTCACAAAACCTTTACCCAAGAGTACTTTTGAATACCTCAGACATAAATTGGGGGTAATCTCCATATCTAATTAAATTGCACAGGTTTCATCATGGGAGGAGTACATGGACATGGGGAGTATAACCTCAGGGGGAGCAAAGAAACATCCCTTCTATCATTGTTGTCAAAGGGGGGGGAGAAACAATAAAACTGAATTAAGAAATAAGGGGTTTTTACTGTGCTTCCATCAATGCCAAAGGGGGATAATGTTGGACATGTTGTTGGCATTGATGTCAAAGGAGACCAATATGGTCAATATTGGACATAGTGTATGTTGTTGGAATTGAAGGAAAGAGGATAAATATGGTCACCAATAACTTTATTAATGTTTATGTACTCATATCAGTATCCTAGCAAACTTTTATGTTGAATTATGTTGCTGGAATCCCTTCACAGAAGAAGCAATTGGACATAAGTGAAGGGTTTGTTCACTCCATGAAGATATCATTGGAATATATTTACAATGGAACCTCAAAAATAAGTTACTATGCTCTAAATAGAAGAAGAAAGGGTCAAATATAGTGCTTCAATAAAATACAATAGGTGTCAAGGATCTGGTATAAAAATATCAACAAGGGGGATACTTCACATATCCTTTATTACTTAGTCCTTGAAGAATCTTGTTATAAAATTTATAGATCATTGTCATCCATTCTCAAGTGAATGAAAGAAAGGCCAAAAGATCATCTCTCAAGGAATGTAAGATATTTTATGAGAATTTCCTCTAAGAAGGTGTGAGAAAAATCATCAGAGATCTCATTGTGATAGTTAGATCATGAGATCAAAGTCTCAGAAATTGTCGGATCATGATACAAGATTACGTGTTACAACTCGTTGCAAATCCTATGCTGCAAATCCACACTACAGGATGAGTTCTGCAACTTGCTGCAACTCCACACTACAAGATTGGACGTGAAAACTTGACCAGAGTCAACACAAATGTGGAAGAGAAGATGTAATTTAAAATCCACTCTTATAATTTTCGAGTCCACTCTGTTAGCTTTCTAATAAAGGAGGAATGTGGATATGTGACCAAATATCTCATGCTAAAGTGGATGCTTCATTTGACAAGTTTAGAAGGAAACCACAACATTAAATCTAGGCAAGTTTCCTTCAAAGAACCTCATGTACCGTCCACCTCACACCTTTTTTGGGGAAACTATTTATGTGCCGACTAATTGGGCATGTTCTGCACAAAACCCATGTCGTATAATTTTAAAATTCGTTTATGTCGCTCCAAAACATTTGTACGAAAATCATTGTCTGATTTGGACACCTTTTTAAATCAAAATCAATTAATAAACAAAAAAGTCAACATTTGTGTTAATTAAATGAAGATGTGCAATGCTTTATTATTAAAAAGACACACTAGTTCATTTTTTCTTTACAAAAAGGCCCATTGTTTCAATATCATATACCTCTTGAGAGACTATATAAATAGAGAAAAATGGTAAGAAGGAAAGTGTCTCTACAGTCTACATCAAAAGATCAAAAGAAGGAGCAGAGTCCAAGAAAGAAACTGCAAATATTTTATGCAGTGAATGTGGTAGGGAGGAGCTCGGGAGGATTGCATTCCTCTGCAGATTAAATCTTGGAGTTGATGCTCTGAAATAAGGGAGTTGGTGCTTCCTAGAGTTGGTTCTCTGAAACAAGGGAGTTGGTGCTCTGAAACCAGGGGATTGGTGTCTCCTTGAGTTGGTGCTCATAAGAAGAGAGATTGGTGTCTCTCACACAATTGTAACATGTACTTGTTATTGTTATATTTTAATTTTTGTATTCAGTACATTCTTTTTGATCAATTGTTATGATTAATTAATTTGTTAATTAATAACTGTTAAAATTTTAAAAGAAGAATCAATACTGATTCACCCTCCCCCCCTCTTAGTATTGGTCAATATTTGAACAAATATCTAAAAATTTTATGAAGAAATATTTCTATACAATACGTAATCCTATTTAGAAATTATGATTGATTAAGATGGAGAATCTAGATATGGGAGAGGGTTTCTACAATAGTGAACTAGGGATTCCTTCAACATCTAGCTAAGTTTCTTTAGGATTATGGAGGGTGGATAATGTGGCAATAGAGTTGGATATGGAGCTATAAATGGAAGAGGATCTTTGGATTACTAAGCCGACCCATTGGAGGGACAATCAATCTTTTCAAGCCCACTTCCAT
Organism: Picea engelmannii; assembly: GCA_009831015.1. NCBI lineage: Eukaryota > Viridiplantae > Streptophyta > Pinopsida > Pinales > Pinaceae > Picea > Picea engelmannii. The sequence goes on from WSFP011307299.1 coordinate 43,324, forward strand.
GCAATGTGTTTGGTTTTGTTGAGGGTGCATGAATGTAGTACACATGGGGGTAATACCTGTTGGAGGAGGACATGATGAGCATCCTTAGCGAGCTAGCTAAAGGGGTAACTGAGATTGATACTAGGGTGGAATCCAGGATGGAGGTGAGGGCACAACATAGTGGAATTGGTTACCCTGAGGTAATTAATGCTTCCTCAGTCATACCTCACGGGACACATAATGGAGATAATACAGAAAATCCAAGCTTGTCATTATAATGGATGGAGGATATCAACGAAATTAATCTCCATAACGAAGGTATTGTTATTTTAATGTACCCAACAATCCTTGTGCCTTCTGGGATGGTAGGGTACTTAAAAATTCCTCTTCTCCACCAAATAAAATTAGCTTTGACATCACAATATTTTCTAGCCTACTTTTCACTGATGAATGCATGCAATATGACACACGGGTTCATGCAATTATCATGAAAACATTCACAATTAGATATGAAATTACTCATACAATATAAAACATTTAAACATAGAAGATACACAACATTAACTCATCATAATTACAATAAACCAAAACACTTATATTTACGAAACAATACACCAACTAGTT
>ML838752.1:0-29612 GCA_009831015.1 Picea engelmannii
AAATCTATGTATCCAATATCAGATTTTGGAATTTTTTCTAGGTTTACTTTGTACTTGACATCCTTGGCCAACAACTTTCTTCCTTGTAACTGGTCTTTTCTCATTCGGACCCACATGAAAGACAAAACTTGCTCTATTATTATGCACATTGTTTTGAAAAACAAATTTGTTATGTGACAAGAGAAGTCATCGCTTGAATGTAGCAGCTCCCATCGAACTGTTTTATGGTAATTGAATCGTTCTGTAATGTTAGTGGCATGTGGATCTCCATAGAAGAGTGTTGGGAAGTTCATTTCCTCAACAAATCTGTCCTTGAATATTCCAAGTGGGTGTTTCCCCTCAGCAGATGCAATTTCGACAATCTTGTCTTGCAAGTCACGAATGCACTGTGAATCAGTGAATCCATGCACCAATGTCTCAGCAGGTGTTTCATTCTCTGATTCATCACTTGTATCAAATTCATTAGCATTTTCAAGAGTCTCTGTAGAGTTGTCATCCTCTTCTCTAAGAACATTGTTCTAGTTCTCATTTATACAAATGTTATGTGCTTTGTACAGGGCCCTGGAACATAATTCCTTTAATGCTTTCATAACATCATGCACACGCACATTGCCTGTTTGATACGCATGTTTGTATCACAAGCATCTTTTCAGAGCCACAACAATTGTCATTGTATCGCTAATGAATTGTGGCAAGGCTTTTTGCACAACATCTGGTTGAACAGTCACATTAATAATTGATCATGTTAAGCCCATCTGGGGTTGTGTATAGCCCTAGGGCCTGATTTGTGCAAATGTAATTCGTAGAGACACAAGTCTCTCTTCAAGTTTTGTAAGTGCACTTACATCTAGTAGTGGTGTATTACATCTTATTTGATCAGGGGTTGCAAATTGTGGTAGTTTTTCATTTTCAAGTGACTATTTGCATGGAAGACAAATTTTTCCACTGGAAAATGTTTTATCATGCGCTGTCAAGCGGAGGTATTCTACTTCCAAATCAAGCATGAAAGACTTACTATTTTTTGGTAAATTCAATTAATTGCGAATTGCACATGCAATGGAAGGAGTATATTTGATTTGTTTCATGTAGGTATGTCTTGTATCTTTCTTTCGCAGGTAAGCATGGGTAGAAAGTGTTTGCTGGTTTTCATTGGAAATAGTGCACGATGTTGCTTCTAGCCCACAAAATGTGATTTTTTCCTCTCGAACAGTTGCATGACCATTGTGGGATATGCGACCGTACCTGTTTTTGTTGTGTTGTGCATGAACAAATTTTTGTAGATTGTAATATGTCATTTTCTCTCTAAAAGGAAGCGTAATAATGTATTTTTTTCTCTTGCGCATGACCTTTTTCAAGTTGTGGTAACTTAGTATACGTTTCTTGTTCAAGGGAAGAATGACCTGATGGCAACTAGGATGAATTTCACTCTGATTAAATAGCATGCGATTCTTATGCACATTCAATGTGGTTTGGATGGCATTGACATTGGACACTGGAACGACAATATTTCCTATACCACCAATGTTTTTTTCTCTCTTACGTATGAAATTTTTCAGGTTGTGATAATTTAGTCTGCGTTTTTTGTTTAAGCCTTGTATGGCCTCATCACAACTGGGACGAATTTCACCCATGAATTTTTTCAAGTTGTGATAACTTAGCCTGCATTTTTTGTTTAAGCCCTATATGGCCTCATCACAACTGGGACGAATTTCATGCATGAATTTTTTCAAGTTGTGATAACTTAGTCTACGTTTTTTGTTTAAGTCGTGTATGCCCTTATCGCAACTGGGATGAGTCTCATTCTCATTAAAAAGCATGTCGTGCATATGCAGATTCGATGTGGTTTGGATATTGAACCCCTGAACCAGTGATATGTCCAAGCAAAGGTTGATAATGGATATGTTTCGTATCTATTTTCAACGAGAGGATGCCAATTGTTCAATCGTATTTTGAATCAATAGACTAGGAATGGACAGTTCCATCTGGCAGGGCCGACTAGACCTGGATATTTACTCTGAATATGATAGATATCCATTGCAAATAGAATCTACAACCCTCCACATTTCCTTTTTCAAATGGCAGTGCCATGTTTACAAGGTATTCTTGCCAACTTGAAATTGTTGGCATATTTTATAGGAGATATGGTGAAAGGTGTTGATGCAAGCAGCTAAAATCCTATTGGCTACCGCCTATAATTGCATTGCAAAAGGACTATACAGTGTAAATCCACAGCGACTACACATTGAACTCTGTTGCTACCAAATAGTAAATTGCATTGAACAGACTATCTCCACAGCTAGATACAACAGTTGTTGCTAGCTACAAACCATGGCAGTCTATGCGATGCATAATCAGTTTCCACTGTGATTCAAGGTCTTTGCAAATGAGGGACAAGTAAATATGAGGTCCTCCAAGATTGCATATGGACAATTTTTTGTATACTAGTGGTTCATAATGACCACTGACAGCATTGGCATCATGGAACAAGATGCAATATGGATTGTTAGATGCAGTTTTGTTGAATAGTAGATATCTTATTTTTCTTGTCAATGACCATATCCCAATTGATATATTGAGCCAGTTAGACAGCCACCATATACAAAATGTATCTCCCCAAATTCCCTTCTCATGTGCAGGAAGAATTGGATATGCAGACAACCGCATCTTTGAAAAATACGTAGCGACATCATGTATTCCATGCAACTGTCGAAGAAAAACAGATTCTAGTTTTCGTATTCATACGACTCTAATGCCTCAGTGTCGCCATTTTTTAAACATCCCAAGAAATAATCTGTCAATCCATTGCGCAGGTCGATCAAGGAATAACGGAAATGCAGTAGAACCTGAAATGCATCGAAAAGGCAATCCCCTACAGTATACGAGAATGCATCCAATCTAAAACTCTCATTTCTATGCAACACCTCGTCAATGTTGTCATGTATAATGGAGTGTGTATCTATTTCATATGAATCAACATCTATTACTTGTTTCATCTTTTGAACTGTGATTTTGAAGTTGTTTCTTAGCTACTTTCAGTTTGTATGAAACCAGAGAAAAGGAGAAAAAAAGAATAAACCAAAAAAAAAAAAAGTAAAACAAAAAACTACAAACGCGGAACTGTGTACCAATCCCAGTATGTATTCTTCAACCTTCTTCTTGTCAAATTCAATCCCCCCTATTCGCCACAGCAGATGACAAGAAAACAAACCTACACTGAAAAATGAACCAAACAAAAGAAGCAACACAAATAAATAACACTATAAATTTGTTGAGCACAAAGACCGATTTGAACCTATTCATGGTGTGCATCCTACAAGCTTCTCAGAGGCAGAAAAATTTCTGCAAAATAGAAAGGACATGACAAAGGCAACAGGTGGACGCATTTTTTTGACCCGGAGAATAAAAGCATTCCCTGCCTCTACACCCCGATGGATGGTTCCCCCTTGTGACAACTCCAAAAAAAAATTCTAAACCCCTTTGCATTGCAATTTTTGAAATAGATATGGCACAATATGCAGGACATGGAAGTCGGCATATGAAGACACATGGTTTCTAGGAACAGAAAACAAGATCACACAAAAAGATATTCTGCAACAAAATTTCGAGCCAGGGACTCCTACCATTGAAAAAGCTTGCCTGCAAGGTGCAAAACACCAAGTAGAAAAAAATGAATAGAAAGGAAACGATGGCATGGAAAATTACCCGTCAACGAGGGATGACAAGAGCTCGGCCCCAAAACCTGCAAGCCGCAACAACAGGTCCAACAGCTTGCAAAGTTGAAGAACAACAAACCAGTGAACAACCACGATGAGGTCCAACTACAACTACAGGACCTCAAATTTGCAAAGTTGAATCAAACAAGAACAAGAAGCATGGAACGAACCAATGAACAAGCATCAACCACTGAACCAGTGATGTCGGTGAAGAACAATTTTGCACAATTTCACTGCAAACAACAACATCAAAAAAATGGAACGAAACTATATTGCAACACATATGTACAATAAACATTTAAGGTTGTCCGGCCTATTAGGTAAACACTTAAGACTGTCAGAACCGTCAAAGGGCATCGCCCTGTGAAAACATTTAAGAAAGAATGCAACGTGGCAGACCTATTTACATACGCAACAATGACAAAGACTCTCGAAGCACCCAAGAATAAAGAAAAAATCACACATAGTAATATGCTAGAGAATGTATTCAAAGGACAAACTTTGGATATGCTAGCATATCAAACATTGGGATAAATTTAGCTTGCATAAAATGCTAAGACAAACATTCGAACTAATGCTAGCATTAATCCACCTTCAAGCAATGCATAAGAAAAATATATGATTCAAAAAGACTGTATACGATCAAAAATTTTGGATATGCTAACATATAAAACATTGGGAATAACGAAGCCGACAATAAGACCTACAATCTTTTATCCAAACATATCATTACATATATGGTACTTTTTATTATATAAAAATCAATGTTTTTAGTTCCCTAGCTCAAACAATAGATATTATGCAAATATTTGTGGTCAAATGACAAACTAATATGAAGTCAACGAATTATCGATCGCTATAGTCCCTCTATGCCTATGGCGGGGACTAAAAATGGAGGTTAAAACCATTGCAAATAACAAAAATAGTTTGCAAGTAAAGTAGGTACTTTAGGAGAATCAAAGAGAATCTTCCCTAAAAATCCAAAATCACATAAAAACATCAAATTTTTGAGAGATTTGAATGTAATATCTATTTTTTCTTACTTTTTAGGTGTAATTTACAATTGACATGTCCATTTTTTTAAACAAACTATAAAAAAAACAGTTAGTTTTCAAATCAATAATTTAATTGTGCTAAAAAAATCCAATCTCTATCAAATTGTTATTTTTAAACATATCATAAAATTTCATGGAATCAAAGAATAAATATATAAAAAAAAAGTGGAGCTAAGATGCTAAAAATTTCCAATATCATCCAATAGCGGCATATTCATGCATTTTGATAAAACAAAAACACAAAAATATTATCCATTACTTACACATATATGAAAAAACAATGCGTTCAAGTTTTGGAAAAATCAGAAGAATCGTCTTCTACTAATTCTTCTTCATTTGGGACAATATTGACAGACAATAAATTCATGGGTCCTCTAGCTTCATTATTGGTGTAGTGTTGTGCATAGATTTTTTCTTTACGGAATACTTTCATAGTTTTATGAAGCCATCCACCTTTTGTTAATTCAAAATCGTATACCAATATTGTTAGATTTTACTGCACCTTAGTTATGGTCTATTGTTTCCACAATTATACACAATTTACCCAATTGAACTGTAAACATAAACACACTGAGATGCCTAACTTCTTTTAGCACAACAGAACATACAATAAGAGAAGAGATGAATCATCAATACACAATAGACGCAATATTTTTTCTCTATAACTTTATCCAATTCTCCAAATCTGAGGACCAAAACCAGTCCTCTCAAAGTTACCAAATATGAGGACAAAACTAGTCCTCTCAAAATTACCAAATCTGAGGACAACCTTGTCCTCCAAAAAGAAACCAAACCTCAACAAGATTATGGAAATCTCATCTGCCCACAAATATGTTGCATACCACATGTACGACTTGATGAGATCACCTGACGTCATCCTGTATGGACCTGCCTCTACTTGGAAGAGCTTGTACATATGTACACGACTGTTCCTTCAACAACCTACGTACCTACATGATTATTCCCACTACAACCCACAGACATGCGAAAAATTGTACAGACACTTCATACAGAAAGATCCACTTCGTACAATATCTTCCTTCTGAAGTTGTCTCTCTCTCCCACATGGGAGGTGTTCCTTTCCTTGCCAAGAACAAAAAATATAGATTCCTCAACCTTAGGCCAGATTTGAAACCCTAGCAGAATTTCCCTTTATTGAAATCACCAAGCCGCCTAGCACAAGTGCAGACTCACTTATGTTAACTCCATTCTTGTATGATGATATAATGATATGTCACAATGACCTTTGTCCTTTATATACAATCCTCGGGGGTCACCATAGAATCCCCTCCACAAGTCAACATCAAATTAGGCTTTCCTTATGGGTGTGAATCCCCAACACAAGCCCACAAATCCCATCACCAAAACCATGAATCCCCCACTCAAATTCAAGGGGGGTTTCACCAAACCGAAAGGATAGTATGGTGTCAACAAAGATTCCCACATGCCTGACACCTTTTTCTCTTGTGGGAATACCTCTCGAAGCTACAAAAAATCAACAAATATATCTATATTATCCATTGGTATATTATTAGTCTTAGGTTTCTTTTTCAACATTCATTTTTTCCTTGATCTTTACTAGATCAAGCCAATACTTATGGTTTATAAATACCACAAAAACTATTGCATGATGTAGCATGAAAATGATGCAATGTGATGGATGTAATTTTCTCATCCTATAAAGATAAATCCACAAATTTAGAAATCCAAAATGGATGACCATTATGATCATCATTTGAAGGAACTGCACTCATAACACCAACTTTAAGCTCAACCACATTTCATATAGACGTTCATGCCACTCTCTTTTACATATTGAACCCAAATACATTTCTCTTGGCTAAGTTTCAGTGATAGGAAAAAATCTATTGGATTTTATTAAATTTGAATGTCCTTCCATTAGAGGATTTGATGAAGGCCACCTGAATTGGGAAATATCTAGTCAAAAATTTCCCCTGAAACAAGGCTTTTGTATTCATCCTATAACTTCTCCCATTCAACCATATCATCTACCTCGAATTAATTATAGCATTCTTGAACTGAATCGTGGACTTCTTCAACACATGCTAAATAATCAATATCTTGATGCACCTTTCTTGCATTATTAACATGATTTATTCTAGTAAAGCCTCACATGATAAATTGTACAATGGTGAACATGGCTCAAAAATTGCAGACCTGTAGATGGATCCCATTCAAGTGAATCACAATATTTCTTCCCCCAAAGAATTTTCCTCCTGCCAACCTTTTTCTATCAAGAAATGGTATTGAAAGCTATGATCACTTAACTTTGCAATACATCGATCATATTCTATGTCACCCAAAACATACCTTCTAATATATATAGTTGATTCATAGATACAAACAATAGGCATAGGGGTGTAGGCTTTTGTAACTATAGATTCTACACTATTCATTGTCCATGCATTCTTCCTTCTTAAGCTAATAGAGAAGTAACTAAATATTTGATCGATTTTAACATGCGTGTGTCCAACAAGAAGGAAATCCAACTTCACTTTACAAAACACCCCAAATTCAACAAGCAACTAAAGATATGCAAGAACAACCTAATTTTTATTTTCTCCCCTTGTATTGTCTAATTGTAGCTAAAGAACTTCTAGCATAGGATCTTTCTAGTTTATAAGCACTCGACGATTTATCAAGGTTTCTATATTTTGATCATTTCTAAATTTTGGTGTTGATATATAAACTTTAGGATGCAACCTCTCATTAAATACGATGCAACCACTACATGGACCTATAAAACATTCTCTTCAATTTTTTAGGAATATGAGGGAAATGAGATATCAATGTCTTATTTTGATCCATATCATCTATTATCAAACCTAGATATTCTCATGATTGATATAACATTTCCTTCTACTTGCTATTTTTTAATTATCATGTCCTTGCTACTCTTGGTCTTTTTGAGGCACAACAACAACTCTTTTTCCATATTATTGGAAAAATTAAATGTGATCATCATAGGTAATAATAATAAAAATGAAGCACATTGTTTGTATTCTACTTATGATATATTCTAATTAAGAAATGAATCAATCATTTAACTCTTTCATTTCCTTTTGCAATCTTCTTCTTTGCTTTCATACTTGCACAAGTTCCTCAAATTTCCATTCTGACATTCCTTGGTATCTTTACATTTTCATATTCAATGGCCCATAGTCTTGTAAAATATGAATTAGGCAAAAAATGTAAATCATAACTTGAATTTGCTTCCTTATACAAATTGTATACTTATTTCTTTGAAAATTATCGGAGAGGTGAATATCCTTATTTAGTAAATGCTTTCCATAGGTTTGAAAGAACAACTTCATCCATTGCAATGAAAAAAAAGTATGTTAAGGTACTACCCTAACCCCCTTACTTAGGATACGTTATTTATGTATGAGGTCGCCTTCTTTGAATAAGGCCCACTAAATAGTTAGTTAAAAGTCACTCATTGTAAAAACGAGTCATCTTTAATAATAAGGCCCAAATTAGTTAGTCGACCCTCATTATAAGTGGAACTGTAGGTAGTTAAGATTCTCTATTGATAGATATATATTGATTAGAAGGTTATGTAATGTTTTGTCAAAACTTGTTATTGTATTTGGAGCTCTTCTCTAAGAGGTTGCCCCCTTCAAGAGGTAAGTGAACATAGCTCTCTATTTTTTAATATCATTAATACAAGAGATGTTTCTCAAGGTTTATTTATTTTCTCCTGTGTTCTTCTATTTTTCACTAGTATTATATTACATTCTATGTGATCACTCTGAAGTTTTCAGGTTAAATACATTACAAGTGGTTTTAGAGCTCTTTCTTGGGCCAAAATACGAGAATTTTTTCTTGTCTTTTTGCAAGCATTTTGAGGGAAGAACGAGAATGGAAAAAATTAGATCAAATCTAAAAATTTATATGAATAATATAAAGAAACTAATTTTGTATTTGATTTCCTCTCACAAAAACACCCAACTTCAAAAAACAAATCAACTCAAATGAAGTTTGGGAAGTGAAGATATGGTTGATTTAAAAATCAATTGTTTTAGGATTTTCTTGTTGACGATCGTGAATATTGCAGAACGAATATATTTTGACAGAGTGCCTCGATTTTTTTCCAACCATTTCTACTAGATCCAGAGTGACCACGCCATTTCCATAAAGTGCTCATAATAGAAATTCTAATAAATATTGTCGAAGTTGCTCTTATTTCAAATTTTTGGCCTCAAACCCTACCTTGAAAAGTAAGTTATTTTCTAGTGAATGTAGAGTTCTTTCTTGCGTCAGAGAGCTCCTAAATTTTTTAAACTTTTTTTAGAGATTTGTTCTGTCATATATAAATAACACGGTGATTTTTTTCTAGTGAGTAAAATTGTGGTCAAGGAAGAATACATGTAGGAAATACAAGTGGGATCACATTGTTGGAAACCCTTGTAACCTCTGTTTGTACCCCTTCAAGTAGCACAACATCATATAATAACTATATACAGAATTTTACTTCCACATACCCTCTATTATATTGAAATTCCCTTAGGTATACTTGAAACTAGCTTTAGGTAAATTGATTGGCCATATTTTTGTCATAGTACAGAGAAAACAACACTGAAGGAGATCACTATCTAGTACCTGGGTAGTCGAGTAGTACACCTAAGGGCATGGTTGAGCCTCTTTAATTAGTGACATGAGACATTGGACCAAGTACTACTATTGGACCCTTCATATATATCAGAGAACTATAGCACTAGACACTCCCTTGTCCTCATGACCCAATAACCTTTTTCAGTGAACTTACACATGGTGGAGCAATATAAACCACCTCAGACCAACACCCCGGAAAATATGACCACCCACTCTACTACCTGCAAGTTGGAAAACTCGGAAGATCAATACATGACTCTTAATGGCTATCTTCAACAAATTCATAAGACCATAAATTATTGGGATCATACATTAGATCATAAGTTGGATTAGAAAAGTCAACAAACCCTATCCAACTTGGATTAGATGTTGAATGAGATGTTGGCACTTCTACAAGTTTGAGGCACACTAGAAGAAGACCCATGGAATGCATAGCACATTGAGCCACACCAAGAAGTAATTTATAATCCGAGACTATCTATCCACCAACAACCACCTTCGAGTTCTCACAACCATAAACCACTCTCAATGGATAATAAAATATGGAACCATTTTCCTAAAGTGGACTTGAACAAGTTTAATGGTTCTGACCCATCGGGATGTGTCACCCAGATGGAACATTACTTCTCCCTCCATGGAATTATTGATGACATGATGAAACTTAGGGTGGGGGTCTTGTATCTGGATTCAAAACGATGGAAATGGTAGGAATGACATAAAAAATGCTATGTGGGCTACATCGCCTAGAGTCCATTTGTTAAAGCTATCCATGCATGTTTCAAGCAAGATACTCACTATTTCAGGTGGCTTACCAAGCTCAATCGCAATGCTTATCTCATCCTTTGATAAATTATCCATCCATATAGAGAACTTAATAAACTCTTTCTATAAAGAATGTTTCATTAGCAATCTCAATGAGGAGATTCGAGCACTAGTTGAAATGAAACATCCCACTATCTAGTTGGCAATGTCTCAAAGGGTTCTAGAATAAGAGACAATGATCAATGAAAAAAACCTATGTCATTCCCTGCACTTACTCTTCCCAGGTTAATTCCCCGAGCACAACCCCTACTCATCCCTTGAAAGTATAAATCTCATCTCCTACAGAAATAGTAGACCACAAAAGACATGAACTCTATTATAATTGTGATGAAAAATATATTCCATGTCAGAGGTGTAAAGAAAAAAAATTGTTCCAAATTGATATGATCACTCTAGCCCTGACAAAAGACATAAGTACCAAAGAGACACCAGATTTACCAGTTGAAGACACCATCCCTACTACTCAAGAAGCTATCAAATCTCAATTCCCTCAAGAAGAACCCCTAATATCCATGCATGCATTATCAGGCATTTCAACTCCACAAACCTTGAAACTTACGGGCTACATCAAGCACCAAAAATTTTTAGTCCTAGTTGACAATGGCAATACTCAAAATTTCATTCACAAGCAAGTGGCAAAAGAAAACCATTGTTATGTCCACCCAATGCACAATTTCCAAATTATGATCGTCAATGGAGGTATGATGAAATGTGGGGGAAGATGTGGAAATGTCAAAATCCAGATGGGTGACTATCAACTCAAAACCCGTCTATTTTCCATTGATATGAGTGGTTGTGATATAGTATTGGTGGTAGAATAGATATGCACATTGGGACCAGTCACCATGGATTTCAAGGAACTATATCAGTTTCACTAAAGAGGGTCATGTATACACCCTTTGAGGGCTTCAAGAAGGCCCACCTAAAATATTCATCTCTCGTCATATGGAGAAGTTACTAAAGAAAGGTCGCTATAGCATTATTTCCCAATTGAATGCCTTACAAGTTATAGAAAGTCCAACACAAGAAATCCACCTAAACTTGCAGTTGGTTCTTAACAAACATCATCAAGTATTTGAGACACCAAAAGGTTTACCCACTTCTCATGTAGATCATGACCATGGTATTCCCCTGATTCTAAGAAGTCAACCACCAAATGTATGTCCTTATCAACACCCTTTTTCACAAAATAATGAAATAGAAAAGATCATCCATGAATTGTTGGAGGCAGGGGTCATACATCCCAATACAATCCCTTACTCATCACCAGTATTCATGGTGTTAAACAAGGAAGGCTCTTCGCACATGTGTCCTAATTTTAGGGATCTCAATTAGTTGACGATCAAGGACAAATTTTGTATCCCAATTATTGATGGTCTCTTGGATGAACTTCATGGAGACAACTTTTTCACTAAGCTCAATCTGTGTTCATGATACCACCAAATCAAGATGAAATAGGAATATGTCCCTAAGGAAACCTTTCAGACACACAAAGGTCATTATGAGTTTTTAGTTATGCCCTTCAATCTTTGTAATGCTCCATCCACTTTCCAAATCATCATGAACAAGATTTCCAAACCCTTCATACGTGATTTTCTGCTAGTCTTCTTCGATGATATATTGATCTACAGTAAAAGCATGAGAATCAGACATAGAGCATGTCAATAAGTCTTTGCAACTCTTGTGGGACAACCAATTATTGCTTAAGAACTCCAAATGTGCTTTTGGGACTCTTGAGGTTGAATATTTGGGTCACAAACTAGACTACGAGAATATGCGTTGATCCCAAGAAAGTGGCAGCTACATAAGATTGGCCTCATCTCAAAACACTGAAGAGTTTGCATGGATTCTTAGGACTTACAGGATACTATAGGAAATTTGTGAAAATTTATGGAAATTTTGCATCTCCCCTAACTTCACTCCTTAAAAAGAATGTCTTTTCCTAGAGTGAGATAGAAGAATAGGCCTTTGTTACTTTGAAGGATTCCATGTGAACTACTCCAGTATTAGTAGTGCCTGATTTTACTAAGACTTTTGTCTTGGAATGTGATTCTTCATGTAGAGGTCTTGAAGCAGACTTGATGAAAGAAGGATGCCTCTTGCAATTCAACAGTAAGTAGTTGTGTGACTGCAATTTGGGAAAATCCACATATGAGAAGGAAATGATGGCTATCTTTCATGGAGTGAGTACCTAGTTCCCATTATTAGATTGTGTATCTCGGAGGCACTTCTACATTCACGGTTCCCAGCATGCGGAAGTGACCGAGCACACTTTCTCCCTAGTGGCTTTATAATATATTTTTATAAAGTAACTATATAAAGTGTTTTTATAAAGTTGGGTATTTTTAATTTTTAAGTGTAAAAGTGACTTTATGATGTTGAGGGTCAATTTAGTGACTTAGTGACCTCAATGAATGATCAAGTCGTGATCATTGATCTCATGAGGGAAATATATAATCTTGACCATCAATCTCATTGGAAGACCAAGGGTCATGGAAGTTACACTTAGAAATTGAATAAAGGCAGTTCATGAGGGAGAGAGGTAGTGCACTTTTTGAGGAGACTTAGAGGAGAGGTGAAGAGGCATGATTCCCAAGAGAGAGTTCTTTCTTGGAGGAAGAGCTACAACAAAGGGGATTTGGAACGCATCCCTAGGAGAGGGATTGGCACACAACCCAAGAGAATCTGCAACATTTGTTACAGTTCATTCAGTAGCTATAGAAGAGGTCGTACATCTATGTAGGTTGGTCGTACAGTTGTGTAGGTTGGTCGTATAGAAAAGAAGAGGCACAAAAATCAAGATTGTGAGTTTACAGCAGGTTGGCACGATTTTCTATGTAGTTTTGCTGAGTTTTTTTGTTATGTACCATATTTTTCTCTTGACATGAGTTTCTGTGCATTTTTGTGATTGTTTGTGGAGATTTGTTGCTTGTCCTGGGTCGTACATATCGTACAGTCAAGGAATATTCCCTAGATATAGTTTGGGATTGTTTGTATAGAGATGTGACTTGCTGAAGTGAGAGACAATCTATGTTTTTATGTTGATGTTATTTGTTATTATAAAAACTATTTTCCTAAAGTTGAATAAAGATCTCTTTCTCCTCAAATTTGTCTTTACTTTCCTGTGTATTTTTCAAGTGGAAATTTTCATATTTTTGTGCCAAATGAAGTTTACAGTTTGTTGTTAAAAATTATTTTACGATGCCATTTTATTTCAAAACTTGTCTATTAGTGTTTATGCTCATAAATTACATTGTATGGTTGTTGGATATTTGTAGGAGGTTGAAATATATTTTAGACTAAGTGTTATACTGAAATAATATGTATTTCTACATGGTATTAGAGCAGGTGCTCTGAAGTTTACTGGATAGTTTGGCACTTGGGACAGCAAGTGATTTGTTGGGATATTTACTTTAAGAAGGGAAAGAGGGTTCTTTGTCGGGTGGAAAAAGATGACTTCTAGCATTAGGTATGAATATAGGTTGGAGGAGATCTCTAACTATTTGCAGTGGAAGGTGAGAATAATAAGTTTTCTCAAGGAGAACATGTTGTGGTTGTTTGTGAAAAATGTCGTGCCAATACTTACGTCAGATCCCATAGTTTTGCATGTCCATGAGGTGAAGGAAGCCAAGACTTAGATAATCATTTAGGGCAGATTTAGAGACCACCTTATTCCACACTTGGCTGAGAAGAATACATCCAAAGAGATGTGGGATGCACTAAAGGGTTTGTATGAGGCAAAGAATAAGAACTGGAAAATGGCTCTCTGGGACAAGATCCATAGTACTAGGATGGCCAATGGAGAGAGTGTGGCCTCCTACCTCACCCAGGTTGCAAATTTGAAAGATGAGTTGGCAACTAATGGAGAAGTTATTCCAGACTCAGAGTTGGTGCATATATCCCTCAAAGGATTCACCAAGGAGTGGGAGGTTTTCATGAAGTGCATGGTGGGGAGACAGAAGATCCATAACTGGAGAAGATTGTGGGATGACTTTACACATGAGTAGATCTGGGAGGGGTCTTGGGAGAAGGAAGTGGATGATGCATACGAAAAGAACGTTTCTATTGTGGGAAATAGAAGCGAGAAGAAGAAGGGCATGAGAAAGGTAAGATGATTTGCATGTTACAAGACTGGCCACTACATTATTCAATGTCTGAAAAAGAAGAAGCAGTAGGAACCAGAGGTGTGAGCATCAGCAGAGATTGATGAGTTTGCTGAGAAATATGAGAAGGATTTTTCTCTCATGACTGGTCCTGTGGTCAGTGGTTTCCTTGTATTCGAGGACATTGAAGTGTGGTTTGTGGACAATGGAGCTTCTCAGCATATGATGGCAATGAGGTCAGTGTTCCTTAGTCTTTTAGAAACAGACTCAAACTGTGTTGTTGACAGTGGGGTCGGCTCACAACTTGTAGTAAAGGGGGTTGGAAATGTTAGATTCCAACTAGATTCAAGAGGTTTTATGTAGGTTGTCAAGGTGTTGTATTTTCTAGAGTTGACAATTAATCTACTCTCAGTGCCATCTTTGAAGGTTGATGGATTAGGAGTGGAATTATATTGCGGCCAGGTATTTTTATATCTAGAGGGAGCTACTTCAAACACAATAGTGTTTCTTGGTTTCTGGTATGAGAGGTTGTATTGGTTGTTGGGACGACCTGTGTTGGGGTCCAGTGGATTTTCGGATTCAGATTCTGTGTCAGAGACTGGGGAGGTTTCACAGGAGAGAGAGTTGATATCAGGGACTCAATCCTCTTCTGGGACTCTCGGAGGACTCAGCAGGAATGAATCGACACATATGGATGATCATGAGAGAGTGAATCCTCTTAGCATCATGTCTTCAGTTCATGGATCAGCAGAGGTAGCAACGAAGGCTTCCAGTGAAGTGGGTGTAGTGGCTTCATGTTCAAAGGGAGCAGAGGCTTCTAGTACAGAGGGAGCAGCTATGGAAGATGAATTGAAGATAGATGCTGGTGGAGATACCAGAAGTACCTCTCTCGCTAAGAGTGAGTGTTAGATTTTGTAGCTCGGAGGTACTTCTGCATTGGCGGTGCCTAGCATGCGGAAGTGACCGAGCACACTTTCTCCCTAGTGATTTTATAATATGTTTTTTACAAAGTAACTTTATAAAGTGCTTTTATAAAGTTGGGTCTTTTTAATTTTTAACTGTAAAAGTGATTTTATGATGATGAGGGTCACTTTAGTGGCTTAAGTGACCTCAAGGAATGATTAAGTTGTGATCGTTGATCTCATGAGGGAAAGATCTAATTTTGACCGTCAATCTCATTAGAAGACCAGGTTTTAGGGTAGTTACACTTAGAAATTGAATAAATCCAGCTCATAAGGGAGAGAGGGGGCGCACTTTTTTAGGAGACTTAGAGGGGAGGTGAAGACGTATGATTCCAAAGAGAGATATTTCTTGGAGGAAGAGCTACAACAAAGGGGGCTTGGCATGCATCCCTAGGAGAGGGATTGGCACACAACCCAAGAGAATTTGAAAAATTTATTAAAGTATGTACAACAACTACATAAGAGTCTATACAGTTGTGTAGGTTGGTCGTACAACAAAGAAGAGGCGCAATAATCGAGGCTATGAGTTTACAACAGGTTGGCACAATTTTCTATGCATTTATGCTGAGTTTTTTTGTTTTGTACCATATTGTTTCTCTTGGCATGAGTTTCTATGTAGTTTTGTGATTATTTGTGGAGATTTTATGGTTGTCATGGGTCATAAAGTCAAGGAATTTTTCCCTAGATATAGTCTGGGACTCTTTGTATATAGATGTGAATTTATAAAGTAAGAGACAGTTTGTGTTTCTATGCTGATGTTATTTGTTGTTGTAAAAAAATTGATTTTCCTAGAGCTGAATAAAGAACTCTTTCCCCTCAAATATGTCTTTACTTTCCTGTGTATTTTCAAGTGGAAATGTTCAAATTTTTGTGCCAAATGAAGTTTACAGTCTGTTGTTAAAAAGTCTTTTCCACTGCCACTTTATTTCAGAACTTATCTATTAGTGTTTTTTATCATAAAGTACAGTTGTATGGATGTTGGAGCTTTGTAGGAGGCTAAAATATATTTTAGACTAAGTGTTATATACTTAAATAAGATGTATTTCTACACCCATATCTTATATAATATGTGATCAAGACTAGCCATCATAGTTTGAAGTACTTCCTCGAACAAAGGTTATCTTCACCAGAGCAACATAAGTAGGTCACCAAGATGTTGGGGTATGATTATGACATCATATATAAGAAGGGTAAAAAAAATGTTGTGATTGGTGATTTATCCAGACAATTTGAGGAGGATGGATCACTCCTTGCCTTATCCTCACCAAGTCTAGGATGACTCGAGGAATCCCACAAGGATTGACGATTGGTAAACAATGCTTTAAGGAAACTCATCTAACATATTCAGGAGGATCCAAACCCACCTAAAGTTTATACATGGAAATGAGATACATTACGGTATAAATGGAGCATTGTTCTATAAAAATATTTGGCCTTAAAACAACAAATCTTAGAGGAGCTACATTCATTACCGATAGAAGGTCACACTTGCTTTCATAAATTCTGTGAAAGAACTAAGAATTCATTCTTCCGAGAAGGAATGAAAAAAGATATCTAGGATTTCATAGCATCCTGTGACACTTTCCAAATAAACAAGGGTGAGACAGTGAAGGTGTCAGGGGCATTGCAACCACTATTAATCCCAACACATATATAAACCGACCTCTCACTGGATTTTGTTGTGGGACTCCCAAATGCAGGTAAAAAATCAATCATCATGGTGGTTGTCAACCATCTTTCAAAAGATGCTCATTTTTGTTCCCTAACTCATCCCTTCACTCCTTCCTTATTTGCGCAAGGCTTCATGGATCAAATATTTAAGCTACATGGCATGCCCACTTCCATTGTCTCGAATCGAGACCCCACATTCACCAACAATTTTTGGCAAGAGATATTTAAGATTCAAGGTACACAAATGAATATGATCACTGCATAACATCCCCAAACTGATGGCCAAACAAAAGTGGTCAACAAGTTCTTAGAAACCTAGTTGATATTCTTTGCTTCTGAAAAGCCACACCAATGGTAACAATGTCTTCCCCTTACAGAATGATGTTACAATACCACTTATCATGGAGCTACCAAAATGACACCATGTGAAGTTGTTTAAGGAAAAATAAACATGTCAGTGGCATCCTATGTACCAGGCACCTCCAAAGTTCATGCAATAAATAGAATGCTTCGCACCAGAGAAGCCATTATCCGTACCCTCAAGGCCAACTTGGTTATGGCACAAAATCAAATGAAACAACAAACTAATCAACATAGATCCAAACATTATTTTGTTGAAGGGGATCAAGTGTTTATTCACTTGAAACCTTACAAATAGACATCATTCAAATACAAATTTCCCCAAAATCTAGATCCCAAGATCTATGGTTCCTATCAAATCATATAATGCATTTGACAGGTAGCCTATGAGTTGGCTCTCCTGGCCCACTCCAAGATTCATCCAGTCTTTCATGTGTCATGTTTGAAGAAGGTTATGGGATCGAATTGCAAAGTACAGACCAACCTACTAGAACTTGATGAAGAAAGTCACATTTGGATCCAGTGAGAAGCAATATTGGATACGAGAGAGCATCAGTTGTTCCAACACACAATCCAGGAAGTACTAATGCAATGTGTTCCCACTCGAATTGTACTTAATGATAAAATCCCTAATCCACAAGGTACAACTTAAGGGAAACGGTTAGTATGGTCACCACTATCACCTCAGTAACTTATCCTCTTCACTTCAAACCGAATCTCTTCCAGATCAAGGGGGGTATCCCTAATAGGATTACTAAGATCAAGTAATGAGGCATAAGGTGAAGTTGAGAGTGGCCTTAGTAAAATAGAGTTTTGGGTTTTTTAGGTTTTAGAATAAGTGATGGAAGGGGATGGAGATCAGTACCAAATCCAACCAGGGAAATGGAGTCAAGGTGAATCAAATGGAAATGAGGTCAAGAAGAAACCCTCCAAATATTTGGCCTATTTATTTCAAGGATTGGTGTTTTGAGATTAGAACCAAAAGGAAGAATAAGCCTCACCCAATCAAGATCAATAATGAATATCAAGGTATACAAGAAGGGAACCTTGATGGAAAACCTTCACCAACAATATCAATGTATTATACTTTGATGAATTCACTTAGTAATTTTTCTAGGGAACCAAAGGAAAATCCAAGAATGGTAGAAAGTAATCACCAAACCAACAAAGTAAGAAGGAAAGAAACCCTAGAACATCTTCCTTCCAAGTGGTAAACTTACCCCTCAAATGGATCAATCATGAAGGCTTGTAAAAGACCTTGAACATTTCACCGTTAATCCTTAAGCACCAAATAACAACCAAGATAGAGAAGCTTCGAGCATTGAAAACATTCGTCCATAAAGAAAGAACCCTTTACACTATAAATGCTCCAAGAAAACGTGTGTCAATTAAGCTCTAAAGAGTGAGAACTCCAAAAATCCAACCATGAGTACAAATGAGGAAGTGAATCTCTTTATATAGAGTGATGATATACTTCCTTTACAATAAAATAATATGATCTCATGTGATTCTTTAGATCTAAGCCTAAGAAAAGTGAAATATCATTCTCCTACAACTAACTATTCCAAAATAACAATAAAAAAGAAGTGTCAAGCCATATGTACAATGATCAAGGTGGAAGTAGCCCAAGAGAGATAGACGTCCCCTCTAAATAAAAAGGAATGTGGCTCCCATGTGAAATGTCTAGCCTCCAATGGGTGAGTCATCAAGTCAATTTCCATCAAGTGTGCAAAGAAATCCTTCCAAATCCCCTCTAAGTGGACGCATGGACCTTCAAGGTGAAGATGTCCTCTAAACCATGGTAAAAGTTCTTCAAGAAAGGGGGAAACCCCTACAAATCAGCATCAAATGTCATATATGATATCATCAAGGGATATTATTACTCCTTAAACATGTGTGTAAGCCTTAAATCAAGGTGAAGTAGTCCCCCAGGGAAAACTCCAGCCAATGTATTTCCTTTAAAGGCGAAACGACCTTATGGAATGGGTGAATAAAGCCCCAAGAAGTGGATAACCCCTCCAGAAGTCTCTGAAAGTCCTCAAAATATGTCTTCAAGGCATGACCATGTCCATATATTAAACAAAGACACCTCCATGAAGAATGGAAGTGACCCTCCAAGTCAAAAAGTGGGTCATAAGCCCCCAACATCTAGTATGATGTCCAAAGGAGTGGGTCGGTCCTCAAATCAAGTGTAAAAGAGATCAAAATAGGATAAAGTGAGAGAGACCTCTAGGATCTTCAATGTGGCATGTGAAGAGAATGTCTATGCATGCATAAATAACCCAAAAGTGTTTTTTCCAATGCCTTGGAAAAAGTGAACTTCTTTGTGAACTGTGGACTGCATTGGGAAATGTGAAATTGCCCAAAAATATGAATGCAGGCAATGTCATCTTCAAAACAGGGGGTTCCAACAAAGATACCATGCATTATTATATCACTTGATCAACAAATCTACCATCAAATCCTTTGTCGATGTGTATGGAAAGAAGTAGATACCCCAGCTATCACAGCTTGAAAGACAAGGGCTAGTGAAGAAATTCACTAGGGGTATCCCCCATCAAAATGGGGGGTAACATAGGCTCCTACTTGGGGACATGTTCTCTTCTCAGGAGTGCATGAGAACCTCATAATCTCATCATGTACACATGAGAATGACCTCCTCATTAGAAAAAATAAATCGAATGCTCAAGAGAGCTTATTCCTGCTATATTATTGTTGAAGTGAGCTTATTCATTTTCCTACCCTACTGTATCATACGAAAGTGGGGTTGCTAAGTAAAATCTAAGAGCCAATGTAGCCACCTCACTATATCATTAGTGCAATGACCTCTTCCCATGTGCTTGGTCATCATATAGAATAGAGAAACGTTGAAATCTGAACACTTGTAGGTTGGAATCTCTATCATCATTAGGATGAGCATGGGCCTAGGTACATGCAAATTAACATTGTCTTCCAGTGTGTGTGAAAATGGACACACGTTGCTACATGCCCTCTCTACGTATCTCTGAATAGGGATACTAATGTTGATCCAAGCACTGTTTACCTACCCTATTACCATCTTTGAAACTTTTACTCTATTGTCAGGTGAGAACATACATTGTTGTCCAAATGACTGAAGTTGTAGCTATGTTTCTAGGATTGGCAGGTCTATGAAAACTATTGTCACAGAGTGTATCCATACTTTCCTGACGAGCTTGGGCTTTACCAAGAGTAAATTTGATTCTAACCTTTACTTCAAGGTTATGAATGATGAGACTGTTATATTGTTGTTGTATGTGGATGACTTATTCTTAACTGAAGAAGAAAATCTCATGACTGACTGTAAGAAGAAGCTCACTGTAGAATTTGAGATGAAATATCTCGGCCTAATGCACTATTTATTAGGTCTTGAGGTCTGGAAGATCCCAGAGAAGATATTCCTTAACCAAAGGAATTATGCAGTTGAAATAATGAAGAGATTTGATATGTTGGAGTGCAAGTCCATGAATACACCCATGGAAACAAAGTTGAAGCTCATGGTTGACACTTTGTCAAAATTGATTGATGTTATGTTGTACAGACAGATCATTGGATCGTTGATGTATCTGATGAACACCAGGCCAAATATATGGTTTTTTTTAACACCTTGAGTCAATTTCTGATAGAGCCCATACGTGTTCACATGGTTTCTACAAAACATGTGATGAGGTACCTTAAGGGTACATTCGATTGTGGTCTCAGTTATAATGGAGATCATGACTTCAGACTGAGTGGTTATACCGATTCAGATTGGGTTGGAAGTGTCTCTGACAGAAAGAGAACTTCAGGATCTTGTTTTAGTCTGGGGTCAACCATGATCTCATTGTAGAGTAGGAAGAAATCAAGCATTGCTCTTAGCACGGTAGAAGCAGAATAAATTTTTGCATGTTCCGTAAGTTGTGAATCCATATGGCTTCGGAAGTTGTCGACATGTCTATTCGATCTGGAGATGGAAGCAATCGTGATTCTATGTGATAACCATATTTGTATAAATATGACAGAGAACCCTGTGTTCGATGAAAAGTCAAAACACATAGAGATATGATATCATTACATTCGTGATATGGTGCAGAGAGGAGCCATAAAGCTCCAGTATGTTAGCATGGATGAACAGGTTGTTGATGTGTTGACCAAGCCTCTATCTCGTGTAAAATTTGAGCACTTTCGAGATAAGCTTGGTGTAGTCCGAAAGGACCTCCCTCAAAAGGGGGAGTAGTGTTGATGCAAACCTAGTGCTGAAGATTTCCATCTTCGTGCTAATGTTGTTGTGATACCAGCCTAGTGTTGAATATTTCCAGCTTCGTTTTGATGTTGTTGTGATGCCAGCCTAGTGCTGAAGATTTCCAGCTTCGTGTTGATGTTGTTGTGATGATAGCCTCGTGTTGAGGATTTCCAGCTTCGTGCTGATGTTGTTGTGATTCCAACCTTGTGTTGAATATTTCCATCCTCATGTTGATGTTGATGAGATTCCAGCTTCACGTTGAAGATTTCCAGCCTAGTGTTGATGTTGATGATGCTCCAGCCTTCGTGTTGTGATGTTGTTGTTGTTGATGATGCTCCAGCCTTCGTGTTGTGATTTTGTTGTTGTCGATGATGCTTCAGCCTTTGTGTTGTGATATTTTTATTGTTGATGTTGTATCATCCTTGTGTTGTTATTGATGATGATGTATTAGTGTTATACTAATCCATGTTGATGCAGATGATGATGATGTCATTCTAGCTCCTTGTTGTGAATGATGATATTGATGATGAGAAAAACTTTCGATGATTTATAGATATGCTAGTCAGTGTTCCAGATGTTGTTGATGTTGTTGCCCTCTCTCTCTCCTGATGTTGTTGTAGAATACCCTTATTGTTAAGCGGGAGTGTTGAAATATTGTAACTGCAAAGAGTATTCTATTTATTATTGATTTATTATTCATTAGATCAATCCCCTTTTTGTGGATTGATCATGTCAGACATTGTAATTGACCAAAACCCCTTTTGTGAATTGGTCAAACCCTAAACATATTATGAAAATTGAGAAGTCGTCCCCTAGGAAATTTAAAGTGGTTTTAAGCACTCAGAAGACAAGTTGGCCCTGCCCAACGAAGAGACATATTTTCAGCACCTGCCAGTTTGTATAAATAAAGGAAGCCAGTGCCTCATTTGTTCACTCACTCATTCGATCATCCAGAGTGCAAGCTTGGTAGTTGCAATTGGAGAAGAAGGAAGAGAGAGAGGTGCATTGCTCAGTAGAGGATATTCTCTAGTGTTTGGTTTATTGTCTTGGCATTGTATTGGCTATCTATATTAAGGAAGTTTTTGTTAGGTTTTCTTCCCCATGAGGGTTTCCCAGGATAAATGTTGTGTCTCTTGTGATTTTGTTTCTCTCAGTGATCCTATCTATGCTATGGTTATCTAGTAAATTGAAAATAAACCTAATAATAGCTTAAACCTTAACAGTTCTATGTCCATTTTCAGCTTTGTCATTGCCTTCACCAATGTTGTGGTTAAGACCTGAGGGTTGATCTTAGATCTGAAATGTCTTCTGTAGTGACAGCATCATCATATTCCATTGGAGGGCGAGGGGATTCATCAATGAGCTTTTGGGAATCATAAACTTTCCTGATCCTTCAACAATAAGCAACCATTGCTCACGATAATAAGGGCTCCAAATATGAAAAATACTTCAATGAACCCTGCAAAGAAAGAAATTTCTCCCCTTCCAAGACTTTTAAACCATATTCTTGCATCCCCTTCAAACCATATTCTTGCATCCCCTTTGATACTTATTTCAAAACAATTGATTATATCATCCTCATAAATGATGCCATTGCTTGAACAAAATTCAATAAATGTTGAAATATGTTATAAGATTGAATCATCACATCCATGAAACCTAGAATTTCTCCTACATCTACACTTGGGCTCTCATGAGGAGAACCCTAGACATTTGAAAAATCAAAATGAGCATACCAATCCGCAATCCATGGAGGAAATTCTTTTTTTCTTTTTCTTCCATGTATTCAATATAAGGCTGAAAATGAAAAACTGAAGTGAATGTTGATCATACCTTATACAAATACCAAGGTGGAGTCACCAAGATTAGTTTTTCTTCAAGAGCCTTCACATTGATGGATGTGATCACCTCTACATCCAACAAAGTCTTCAAAATATGTAAGTAACAAGGGATTTTTCCCTTCATGGAGTCACCATGTGAGAAGGATATATTCAATAACACACTCTCACAAACTTGTCGTCTTCAAATTTTCCAGGAGAATAGGTTTTATCCCCAACAACGACGCCAAAATGTTATCCCTTGAATTGTAATTAATGATAAAATCCATAATCCACAAGCTACAACTCAAGCACAATTGTTAGGATGGTCACCACTGTCACCTCACTGACCTATATTCTTCACTTCAAGTTGACTCTCCTATGGCTCAAGGGGGTATCCCTAATAAGATTACTAAGACCGAGTAATGAGGGCACAAGTTGAAGTTGAGAGTGGCCTTAGTAAAATAGAGTTTTGGGGTTTTTAGTTTTTAGAATAAGTGATGGAAGGGGGGAGATCAATGCCAACTCCAACTAGGGAAATGGAGTCAAGATGAATCAAATGGAAATGAGGTCAAGAAGAAACCCTCCAAAGAGTTTTCCTATTTCTTTCAAGGATCGGGGTTTTGAGATTAAAACCAAAAGGAAGAATAATCCTCACCCAATCAAGATCAATAATGAATATCAAGGTCTACAAGAAGGGAACCTTAATGGAAAACCTTCACCAACAAGATCAATTGTGCTTTGATGAATTCACTTAATACTTTTTCTAGGTAACCAATGGAAAATACGATCATGGTAGAAAGTAATCACCAAACCAACAAAGGAATAAGGAAGGAAACCATAGAACATATTCCTTCCAAGTGGTAAACTTAACCCTTAAATGAATCGATCATGAAGGCTTGTAGAAGACCATGAGCATTTCATCATTAATCCTTAAGCACCAAATAGAAACCAAGATAGAGAAGCTTCAAGCATTGACAACATTCATCCACAAATAAAGAACTCTTTACACCATAATGCTCCAAGAAAATATATGTCAATTAAGCTCCAAAGAGTGAGAGCTCCAAACAGCTAACCATGAGTACAAATGAGGAGGTGCATCTCTTTATATAGAGTGATGATATACTTCCTTTACAATAAAATAATATTATCACATGTAAATCCTTAGATATAGGCCTAAGAAAAATGAAATATAATTCTATTATAACTAATTATTCCTAAATAACAATAAAAAATAAGTGGTCATGACACATGTACAATAATCAAGGTGGAAATATCCCAAGAAAGAAAGATGTTCTCTCTGAAGAAAAAGGAATGTAGCTCACATGTGCAATGTCTAGCCTCCAGTGGGTGACTCATCGAGTCAATTTACATCAAGTCTGTAAAGAAATCCTTCCAAATCACCTCCAAGTGGATGCATGGACTGATCCAGATTGGATCATCATACAATTTGTCATCTATCTTGGCACTTTCTAGGTGGAAAAAAAATTGGACGAATCATCTTACAGGTCCATAACCTTCCAAAGACATTTTGAGGCATTAAATGACATTTTTTGTGGTTCCAGTGTTTGGAAATTGTGCACACACCCTTGACTGTGTTCTACACTCTAAAACCTTTCCAATGGTGCATAAAATTCCTCTATCGGAGCTCATATGCAAAAGTTATGTCTTCTGCAAGTTGACCTACCTTGTTGACCACCATGGTACTAGTGGATGCCACGCCAACCCCCATTACTCACATATATGGGGCTAGCCATGTGTGGACTTTCAATAAGATTCTAAAAGGTCCAAACCTTATCACTAATTGAGGGTTAAGGAAGTCAAAACCCTAACCCTAGAAAACTAACAGACTATGTTAAATACTGAGATGCTAGAAGGAGAAAGGGTTCCATTCTTTTGTATTGTATTTGTTCCATAGTTAAGAAGAGAATCCAAGGAGTGGTATTTTGAGATAATAATAGAGGAGGTAGGAGATTTTGTAGCAGTGGTTCATGCCTCAGTGTCAAAGGAAACTTCATAGTGAGTGCCTCTTTCTTTGTACTTGATTTCCATAACTAAAGAAAAGAGAGCAGAGCATAAGCCTCACTTTCTAGCTAGGTTTTATCCTGTATTGGGTTTCCCAGGATACATCGTGTGTTCAATTGTGTGGATGGTGTGTATATTTTTTCCTATTCTTTCATATTTATATTCAGTTATTTTCATAAATTCAAGCAAAGCTAGTAATTAATTAATTTGGGGTCTAAGGAAAATTAGTTTGCATAGTCTAAGATTTCATAATATTATAAGATATGTTTTGATGAGTTATTCGAGTGGAATACCCACGACAATTTACAGATCATATTGGTATCAGAGAATTTTTATTTGGGGTATTTTTGGAAAGTTGCAGGATCTAGGAATTGTCTTAAGAAGAAATTCCCTGAATCCGAAGACAGTATGTTCACAACAACCCTCGAGATTCAATAGAAGAGAGATTTGTGAGGCTAGAAGATCAAGTTGTTGATATCTCTTGCAATATGGACCTCCTCAGAGTGGCTCTAACAAGCAAGCTTGGATCATTTGAGGAGGTTGGATGATCTAAATCGGAGACCCAATCAAAGAGGAAACTGAGAGAAAATGAATACCTAGAGAGGAAAGAGCCTAAGAAAGAGCAGCCAACTTCTAGTGCCATTACCCCTTCATAGTATTTATTTAAAATGGAAGTGAAAGTGGGTATCAAGCCATACCAAGGTGAGATCGATGCATTGAAGTTAAATCATTGGTTGCAACAATTAAAGGTCTATTTTAGTGTTCACAATATAGATGAGGAGCTGAAGATTTCGTTTTCCCAATTTAAATTACAAGGACATGCATTAACCTGGTGGGAAAGCCACACGGAGACACTTAGGCTGGAGGGTGATCGGCCAGTAACTAAGTGGGAGGATTTCAAAACCATCATTAAGTCCCAATTCTACCCTATATTATAGCAAAGCAGTCCACACTTCCATTGGTAAGTCCCCTTTTGAAACTTGTTTTCGGTATTTACCGCCTTCACCCTTGGATGTTGTATATGGAAAGCAAGGAGGAGTGAGGGAAGACATCACAAGAGAAGTGTTGAAAGTAGATAAATTTGTTGAAAATATTAGACAAATCCATTTGCATGTACAGGAGACGTTGAATAAATCGAAGGAAAAGTATAAGGCCGGACATGATCAACACTAAACTGAGAAGTCATTTAAAGTGGGAGACAGAGTTTGGTTACACCTGAACTAGGAAATACTATAGGGCATTGGTAAGAAGAAATACTATGGGCCTATTATTATTGAGAAACAATGGAAAACCCTAAACATCCAAAGACCTAACCCTAGGAGATGAAACGCCAAGACTATGGGCCCCGTTTGGGTAAGTTGGTACATCAACTTCCTGGGGACATAACTTTGGCATACAATCTTTGTTTGACGCGTTCCATACCTCATTAGAAAGATATATCCGAGGACTACAAATTTTGGGTGAACAACATGATCTACAATCCATGTTTCTCCCCATTTTCCCAAAAAACATCGTTTAAGGCCTCAAAACAGCTCCGGAAGTTCAGGACCCGAAAAACTGCTAAAAATAGTAAACTGTGCGGAAAATGAAAAACTGAAAGAAGCAATGGTGGGGGTCCAAGTGGAATAGGTGGGTGGCCACCAATATACACCTGGATCATTCCTCCCCCCTTAGGAAGTAATGGTCCCCATTGTGTTGAGTTCCTCCATGAGATGAGGAAACTTCTGCTGAACTTGGTCCCTGGTGAGCCACTTGCCTTGGTGAAGGAGTTGGCCTGCTTTGAAAACTCGATATAGCGATATCCTTTGTTTTCAAGTGTACTTGATCTGTGTATCCATGATCTGATCAGTTCTGGCTTGTTCCATGCAGTCTGGATTTAACTTTGTTGGTGTGAGTTGTTCTGCCATGTCGGATGTGTCTAGTAGAGGTGGAAAGTAGGGTCGAAGGCGGTCCACATTGAACACTGGGTGCAGACCAAGGAATGGTGGAATGTTGAGATCAAAGGCATTTTCCCCTATAGCCTTGGTGAGAGTGTACGGCCCATATCGGAGCAGACGAAGCTTGCAGTGGGGTCCAGCGAGGCGCTCCTTTTGCAAATGCATCCACACTTTTTCACCCACCTGGAAGTTGTGTGGCACCTGATGTTGATAATGTTGTTGCTTGTACTTAGCATTGGCTCTATCCAAGATGTCATGAACCTATTGGCGGATGTGTTGAATGTGCTCAATGAATTTGTTTTCCTTGTCATCCTCAGACTGGACATGAGCTGAATCTTCCTGAGTAGCCACAAATGGCATGGCTATGTCAATGGGACATAGTGGTTGGAATCCCAAGCCCACTTGAAAGGGGTTGTGGTTGGTTGAGCTATGGAGAGCCAGGTTGTAGTTGTGTTGTACATAGGGGAGGTTTTCATCCCATGTGTGTGGATGCTTTGAATTGTACATGAGCAGAATGTGTACGATCATCTGGTTGACAACCTATGTCTGGCCATTAGTTTGTGGATGGAAAGTTGTGGACTTGGTGAGCTTGGTGTCCAGCATCGACCAGAGGCTAGACCAAAATGTACTAAGGAACCTACTGTCTCGATCTGAGATGATAGACTGTGGGATCCCAAAGTGTACCCACACTCGTTCAAAGAAGAGTTTAGCAATGGCTTCTGCTGTGATATTCTTCTTCCAGGCCATCATAATGGACATCTTCGAGAATTGGTTGACGACCACAAAACCATAGTCATTGCCATGCTTAGTAGAAGGAAGGCCCGACATGTAATCCATAAAGATGGATTCCCAAGGTCGACTGGGGGTAGGAAGCGAAGTATAGAGGCCTTGCTTCTTGATGGTCGGTATGGAAATGGCACAAACAGTGCAGGACTTGATGTACTTCCCGACATCTTGTCGAAGGTTCGGCCAATAGAAATACTTTTGCAGTACTGCCACAGTTTTCTTGACCCTGAAATGCCCAATGACCCGACTATAGTGCGCCTCCCAAATCATATTGGCAAGCTCGCTTGAAGGAACACGAAGGTGTCCTAGGTGACAAAGCAGGGCATCCTGGAGGTAAAAATTGGGAACTTTCTTACCCTCCAAGATTGTATTGTATGTGTGGCCGAATTCTGGATCACTTGTGTAGAGAAGCGGCCAATCGAAACTCTCGTGCCCACAAGATTTAAGCATAGTGGTTAGCGCCACGATGGGTGGTCGACTGAGGCAGTTTGCAACATTGTTGGTGCTGCCTTTTTTGTACTTAATGTTCAAATGAAACTGTTGCAGGTGTGTGGACCACTTATGATGGCGATCGTTCTGCAACTTCCCTTGTGTCTGTATGAACTGCAGGGGTCGATGGTCTATGTGGATGACCGTTTCCTTTAGAAAAATGTAATGCTTCCACTGCCGACAAGCCTGCACAATGGAATGTATTTATTTGTCAAAATTGGGATACTTACGGACTTTGTCAGAAAGTGTCTCACTGTGATATGCCACTGGATGCCCATGTTGAGTAAGGACTGCCCCAATAGCATAGTCAGAGGCATCTGTCTCGATCTAAAATGGTTGTTGCAAGTCTGGTAATGTGAGCACTGGTGCAGAGCAGAGGCGATGCTTCAACTCCCCGAACACCTTTTGTTGAGATTCATACCAAAAGAATTTTGTTTTAGCTCCTCCCTTGGTGACTTGACTCAAGGGCCAAGTGATATGAGAGAATCCCAAAACAAACCTGCGGTAGAAATTGGCAAGACCTAAAAAGCTACGGAGCTCTATTAGGGTGGTTGGGGCTGGCCAATCCCAAATGACTTGAATCTTTGCTAGATCCACATGCACCCCCCGCTCATCAATAATGTATCCCAGATACTGAACCTGGGTCATGCCAAAACTGCATTTCTCCAAATTGGCACACAACTTGTGTTTTCGCAGTGTTTGGAGGACTTGTCGGATGTGGTGGAGGTGCTCTTCCCAAGTTTGGATGAAGATCAGAATGTCATCCAAGTACACCACTACAAATGAGTTGGTGAATGGTCACAGGATGTCATACATTAGCCTCATGAAGGTTGCAGGGGCGTTCGTCAACCCATAAGGCATGACCAACCATTCGAAAAGGCCCTCCTTGGATTTGAATGCAGTCTTCCACACATCAGAGGGTTCGATTGGTACTTGGTGATACCCAGACTTCAAGTCGATCTTGCTGAAATATTTTTCCCCCTTGAGTTGGTCCAGA
>ML838752.1:29712-59030 GCA_009831015.1 Picea engelmannii
ATAATAATAGAGCAAGTTTTGTCTTTCATGTGGGTCCGAATGAGAAAAGACCAGTTACAAGGAAGAAAGTTGTTGGCCAAGGATGTCAAGTACAAAGTAAACCTAGAAAAAATTCCAAAATCTGATATTGGATACATAGATTTCAAAAACATTCGCATCTCTCCTGACTATTTGCAACAAAATAAAAAAACTATTTTTGCAATGATCTGGAAATTGGGCCCGCCAACATTTTTCATCGCATTTACAAGTGCAAAGCATTGCTGGGATCCATTGGTGGCTGCTGTATCTGACTTTCATAGGAACAAGAAACGTAAAAAACAAACTGATACACTGGAAAATAATGACATTGACTACCTCATAAGAAAAGACCCAATGACATGTACTCTCTACTATAGACATAGAATAAATGCTTTGAGACAATTGATATGCCATGATGAACCATTTTTCGGAAAAATATCGGACTACTTTTTTGTGACTGAATTCTAGAATAAGAGGAATGAACATGACCACACATAGTTGTGGATAGAGGGTGCACCAGTCTATGGAGCTGACAACAATTCACAGATCAAGCAATTTGTGGACAAATATATAACATCCAACACAGATCATTTGGATCCAGAACTTGCCAAAGTTCATAGACAATATCATACAAGAAGTTGTAGAAAATGAAAAAAATCACATTGTAGATACAACTTTCCCATGCTGCCAATGAGAGCAACAAGAATCATAGAGCCACTTAGTTTAGAGGACAATGTTTTTGTTGAGAAATCTAAATCCTTGTTCGCATTTCTAGAACAAGGAGAGTTTGATGAGTTGATGAGCTTCGATGACTTCTTGACATAGCTAAATCTATCAGAAGATGAGTACATCCAAGCCATACAATGTACGCTTAAACAACCAACAATTTTCCTTAAACGAAAACTTTCCCATATTTGGAACAACAGTTTCTCCAAGGACATGCCAGTTATGTGGAATGAAAATATAGATGCATAGTACGTCGTCAATGCATATGCTACAACATCGTGCTGTACCTCGTATATGACAAATGTTGACAAATATATGACAAGTGCATTCATAAGAATACACAAAGAACATGAAATAAGTCATATTGATGCCATACAAATGATACGTATGCTTGGAAATACATTTCTTAATCTTCAATAAATGTCTGCTCAACAAGCAGTTCACATTGCACTTTCCCTACCCCTCAATTGTAGTTCTAGAAAATGTGTCTTCATAAATACATCTCCACTTGAGAAACACACATTTGTGCTTAAAGCACCGGTTTTGCTAGAACAAGAGCCTGACAATTGAGAAGACGTGCTATGTCGCTCTATTATTGATTATTACCTCCAGCGTCCATCTCCTATTAGGCATATTTACTTAGCAGAATTCATATCACATTACAAAAAAAATGGTGTTCCCATATCAAAAAGAAAAAAACACTCTGTGATATGGTTTGTTAAATACAATAAACATTTTGACTATGGAAACTATTGTAGAGAAAAACTGTTGCTATATGTTCGTTCGATGAAAATGAAGAGACATTAAAAGATAACTTCTCTACATGGGAAGTTGCGTATGTTGCCACCTACACCAACGGACCCAACGTTCCCTTACCTATTCTACACAAATAAGGATGTTGCAATGCATAACAAGTACATGCTATCGCTCATGCTTGGCGATGATATCATCATCAATTCAATTGACCCGGAAGAAGACAACCATGAAAATGTGCCACGTCATGAACATACAACCACTTTACCTTTGCAGCTTGTCCTGAAATTAGAAATGGTGGTTGAAATATATGCCTGCAACTATGATTCACAGGATGGCTTGGTCAATGGTGTAGATGGAATACTCAAAGGCTATACAAAAACATAAAAACTTGATATCCTTTGGATTAAGTTCCATGAACCGTATATAGGCAAGCGACAAGAAAGCAAGTTGACTTATCTATATAATTCAAACACTGCAAGTGATTGGACACCTATTTTGCGAGTATCAAAGCTAGTATCAACATCAACAAACACAGGTTGACTGAAGATTCGAAAACAGTTTCCAATTAAACTTTCATGTGCACGTACAGTCCACAGATCGCAAGGACTAACACTTCATAATGTTGCATTTCAGCCTGCTGGAATTCAAATACATGGACTTGTATACACAACACTGTCCCATGTCAGAAGCATAGACTCCTTGTATTTACTAAGTCCTCTTACAAAAGATAAATTCAAAGTCAAATATAAAGTTGATATTGAAATGGAACGCCTCAGGACTACCGAAAAATGGCAAATGCAGTATGATTACCAATTCATACGAACAAAGTCATTTGTATCAATTTTTTTCGCTTAACACACACAACTGACATGCACACATGGATGATATATTCAATGAATATGATACAATGCAATTTGATATTTTGTTCTTGCAGGAAACATACATGGCATTATGCACACAAAACAAACAATTCCCAAATCACAATTGCATATCAAGTTACATTACACACGGGGTGATGATATTGGTGAAAAAACATGTACCAATTTTGGACCATATACATTTCGAAGAAAAGAAAGTTGAGATGGTGTTTGCAAAAATATTTTTCCATGGAATAGAAATTGCAACACTGAACCTGTATGTTGCTCCCCATGCAACATTCTCCAACATACTAAATATTATTTCCAATGCATTAGGCCATTTCCATCTGAACAGACCCATTTTTCTTGTAGGAGACTTCAATATTGACATGCTACAAAATAATGCCAGAACAAAAGAATTGGAAAACTACATGTGCAAATACAGTCTCCGCTTTCTTTTGAACAACACAAGCCATGTGCAAAACACACTTATTGACCATGTGTGGTCAAATGTGCCCATTCCTCAATACATCATCTTTATCTTAGACACATATTGATATGATCACGATACAATTGGTATTGCACTTGAATGATGAGATATACATCAAACATATTGCAAAGTCATATTTCTATGTTTCAAAGCATATCTATATAGCTTTTTGAAAAAAAATAAAAATAAAAAATTATCCAGCTTCTTAGTTTTCTTTGGTTTGGTCACCACACAATTGGTGTTGCACTTGAATTATGAAATATACATCAGGCATATTGCAGAATCATATTTGTATGCTTCGAATCATATCTGTCTATCTTGTTGCAGAAAATCAAGATATCCAACTTCTTAGTTTTCCCTGGTTTGTAATTTCTTTTTGTCACAATTTTTTTTTTGCAAAAAAATAAAAATAATATATATATATATATACCTTTTTTTAGTTCATTCAAGTTTCTCTGTGTGTGTGTGTGTGTGTACACACACAGACACACACATAGAAACTTGAATGAACTAAAAAAAAAGGAAAAAAAAAGGTACATTCTTCTAAAACTATCTGTTACTCTATTTCTCTTATTCTATTTTATTTAGTCTATGTACATAGTACTCGTTTTTTTCATTACATGTCAACTTATGTTCATGTACGTTTTGTTTTTTTCTTTTGTTTATAGAAACAAACAGGAAAAATAGACACCGCAAAGAACTCCTAACCAGGAATGTAGAGGAATCTATGAAAAGGTGCATTTTTCTACCCGTGTTCCATATCCAATAGTTTTTTGTTTACTCTGTCTGTATTTGTTGCACTGGTTTGCAGCTCTGTTTTTTTTTTTCCTCCTTGGACATTCCATATCTTCCTGTACATTGACTTGTCTTCGTGTCAATTATATTTTCTATGCTGCTATCTTGAAATAAATAAATTTGTACTTTTCTTTTCTTTTCATGTGTTCCTACGTAATAGTTTGCTTTCATGTCGGTTCTTACCTCCATTTATTTTTCCTGTTCTGTACTTAGTCGTTCTCCCTTTTTTTCTTCCCCTCTATTATCCATTTATGATTCTAAACTTAGTCCCATGTCTATGCTCACAGGTTCCCAGGACGACGGAGTGGCAGATTTCATGTCCATCTATATCTCTACATCACGAGTCTGACCGATCGCCATTCATTTTCATAGTTCACGAATTTTCTGGCCGTCGGTTCCTGCGTAGGTGCCATCAAACTCTCATTCCCCAAGTGCACGTATACATCTTGCACCCGAAACTTTGGTGATTTACAATTTGACCCAGACTCGAAGCTCACGACTCATTTTTCCCAGCATTTGTTGATATTTCAAAGCATATGTTGATATTTTTCCCAATTCGTCTCAACAGTTAGCCAATTTTATGGGCGTGGGTTCCCTCCCAATGCATTATCAAACTCCCATGCCCCATGTTCGGATAACATCTTGCATCCAAAACTCCAGTTATCTACAATTCGACCCTGGGATCCTTTAACTCCCAAGCCTCACTCTTTATCAAACTCACAATTTGTATATCCATCTATATCTTGACATCACGAGTCCGATCGAGCGCTTTCATTTACTTAGCCAATTTTATGGCTGTGGGTTCCCTATGTTCTGAGTATACATCTTCCATCCAAAACTTGGGTGATCCATGTCTATGCTCGCGGGTTCCCAGACGACGGAGTGGCAAATTTCATGCCAATCTATATCTCTACATCACGAGTTCGACCGACCGCCGTTCATTTTCATAGTTAGAAAATTTTATGGCCTCGGGCTCATGTGTGGGTTCCATCTAGCTCTCATGCCCTGTGTGTGTGGTATACATATTGCGCCGAAACTTCGGTGATCTACAATTCGAACCGGACTCAAAGCTTGCGACTCATTTTTCCCAGCATCTGTTGATATTTCAAAGCATCTGTTGATATATTTCCCAGTTTGACTCAATAATTATCCAATTTTATGACCGTGGGTTCCCCCCCAATGCATTATCGAACTCCCATGCCCCGTGTTCGGATAACATCTTCCATCCAAAACTTCGGTTATCTACAATTCGACTCCGGACTCCTCCAACTTGCAAGCCTCACTCTTTATCGAACTCACAAATTGTATATCCATCTTTATCTTGACATCATGAGTCCAACCAAGTGCTTTCATTTCCTTAGCCAATTTTATGGCCGTAGGTTCCCCAGTATGCATTAACGAACTTTCATTCCCCATGTTCTGAGTATACATCTTCCATCCGAAACTTGGGTGATCTACAATTCCAGCACGGACTCCCAGGTTCAAAAAAGTACCAAAGCATCTTTAATTCTCGTCCATGCCCGCCACATTCACCCCTTCCCAATAGACATTAATTATGATTTTACTGGTGACAGTTCACAGATGTTCAAAAATATTGGAATTAGTTAGCGGAAATCTCAAGGTAATCTCCGATTAAAATGCATTTATGGGAGAATATTATGGAATTTGATTAGTTTCCTCTATCAATCTTGAATTCACAAAAAAATGATGGTTGTTTTGGTTTTTTTAAGACGTCATCGTAGCAAGAATTCAATATTGTGTTGGCCCACTGTCATCTACAAAGGTGTTCACATGATGTCGCTCTTTAGTATTGTGCACATAATTTTAGAACATTACAGGTTTGCATATCTGAGGCTTTGCCTGCATATCAAAATGTTGCTCCACCATTCCAATTTGAACATAGTTTGCATTTGGGCCACAGAGAACAACAATAAAATAAAATAATATGAAATTTGTTTAAGTAAATATCAACAAATTATCTTTCGACTTGAACTTGCTTTTGTCAAAATCCAGGTATATTACACAACTATCAATGTTTTCCCTGCTTTTCAATAGTTTCTCGATTTCCTTGCCATCTTTGCACGCTTTCCCAATATAAATTGATGACACTTTTATTATCTTTGAAAAGATTGGCATTAAAAGGCGAAAAGATCAAGGACATCTGCCATTAAAACACATTGAACCAAGATTTATCGGAGATTGTATTATAATGTTGCAGCGTCCATTTTAAATACAATAAGGAGAAAAGGAAGGTTTTCATCACCTTATGGCTGCAACATCATGCCAAATTGATATCCATTTCCTGCACTATCTATGTGTAGGAATTTGAACTCTTAATTTGACCCATTAACATTCTCGCGCCAGAAATTATGGAGACACGATGCTTGCCAACTATTTTATAAGGTCTTGAATTATTTTTTTTCATTTTTTAAAGCATTGATATTTGGAAGGTATTTCCCCAGGTTCTCTGGCCATCCGATAATCTTCCTGGATAGGAATGACACAATAGAAGAAATGGAAAACTATAATGTTATAAGTATTTTTGGGTCTAAACAAAATCCTTGCTTTCTTCCATGTCACATATCTGGTACAATGTTTTTTGTTTTAATAACAGGGGAGTACATCTACTGGTTGCATTTTTTCCATGCAAAAAGGAAAGAACAATTCATGTCTATGCCTTGGAAATTTCATGATTTCATGGTCAGAAACCACTTCAACAGTTCTTTCACTTACATTATCCTAAATGGACTCCGAACCAGTATCAATGATTCACCTAAGAAAAACCGAAAAGACCCGGGTGAAAAAAGTTCCCAATCCCCGACTACCATAGCTAAGACCACAACATCTCGTGGCAGTACTCCAATGGATTACCCAAGTAACAAAGTCACACATATTTCTTCAGGCGGAGGAGGAGATAAGAACCATCCCTCCGACAAAATTGAAAGTTGTCACAAGCTTCCCGCGAGAAAAAAGAGGAAAACAATATTCCAAGAACAAGAGGGACCGAGGGGAGAAATTGATTTCTACGATCTCTCCCTCGAAGATATGGAACTAGAAATTGACATTGAAAAATTGTTCCATGATGACGATCACCTAGACAACACTTCTCCCACAATCCTGGGATGGAAATACTTGGCATCGATAAATTGGACGAAGAAGAGTCTTTTTCATTTTAGAGCATTCTTTTTGACAACGAATAAAAAAAATTGATTATTGAAAACAAAGATGTAAAGAATAAGAAAGGCACATATCGTTCAGAGTTCAACATACACACCATGTGCCCTTTCCATATATCCAAGATGCACCCAGAAACTGGAGATGCTCTAGACAACTCTATTAGTGGCCTTGAAATGAAGAACCTCATGTTAAAGACGCGAATCAAAGAATTGGAGGCAACTCTAATGCCTCTTCCACTGTTTGCTACTCCTTTGGCAATGGTCGGGTCCACCACACTTGCACCAAAGTTAAAAGGATCAACACGCCTTCTCACATCAGCCCAAGACTATGTGGAAAATAATATAAACAAAAGAATGGAATTAATAACAGAAGCTTGTGAGATGTCAAAGAATATGGTCTCTTTTGGAACAAGAGTGCATGCTTTTCATGGGTATTTGCAAGCAGATCTCAAGAATGACCAAGGTTTTTATCTCAATGCAGTTTTACCATTTGGTTTTGAAGTTACCGGTGTGACAAAATCTAGAGGAAGACAAGAGGATCTCCCTTCCCTAGATCGAATAGACCAACTAAACGCATGCTGGAAAGAAAAGGTAAAGAACCTGATTGGTATTGTTCAAGAATGTAGCCAGACCATATCTAAAAGAGACAAACTATTCAAGAAGCTAACTGAGATAGATCTAGCTGACAACACCAATGAAGTCCAGGACCTGAAATTGATATTAAACTCCTTGTTTTTAACCAAACAAGCATTTGATGATCAAGTTCATATCTATAAACAACTGTCATTTGAAAATTTCTATGACATTCTTGAATATGGTGAAGATGACATGAAAACTTGGCTAGTCGGTTATGCAATTAGAAACAAAAATATTTAAGAAGCATTGCACAACTTGTCTATTGATCTAAGGGACTTGGAAAGTGAGCTCTTCAATATAAAAATCCAACATAAAATGAACATGGCGCCCATGAGGAGCTACATCGAAGAATGGTTGAAAAAATCTGTCGACCAGATTACCAATGAAGGTCAAAGCCGAGGAAAGCCATAAAAGGACATCAACGAAGAAATGACAAGCCATGACACACCATCATAGTAAGTTTATATTGATTACAGTCTTTTGTCTTCATCCACTTATTCTAACAAATCTTTAATCCAAATCTGACAATTTTCTCTTTCTTCTTGCCAAGTTTTGTTGTTTTCCATCGCCGACTTTCTTCTTTTTGCAAACTTCATTCTTGTACATATTTGCTTCGTAGTCCGCGACAATCCTAATCAGATTCATTCTGGAAAACACATTTTTATTTCACAGAATATGTACTGAACTATAGTTTTTTTTTGCAAATTCGAAGACAACTTTTTTTTTGGGAAATATTCTCAAATGTATTTTGTGACCCAATTTATCTAAATATAAATATTTGGGGTTGTTCTATGCTGATATTCAATGCTTGGTGTTGTTATTTGGAATTTTTATTTCTTCGTTAACTTAACTCATTTCACTGTACATGTCCCTGTTCTATATTGTGCATGTATTGCAACTTCCTATATTTCAAAATATTCTTCGATATACAAAATGTAAAGTCATGTATTTTTTTCTTTGTTTCTTGTAGGTTTGAGCAAAAAAAATCTGAGTCCAAAACACCATTCAGATTCGAACATGGTTTACATTTGGACCACAAATAATCTAGTAAGATACATTAATATGGATACATTTTAAATAAACATAAACAAAATCCCTTTAAACTTGATCCTGACTTTCTCGGGCTCCTGGATTGTCTGTGGGTTGATCGGTTAACAGACTGTCAAATCCTCATTTCCATCTATATCTTCACATTAGGAACCTGACTGACGACCGTCCCTTTCAACACTTGCCCAAATATCTCACCGTGGCGTCCCAACTTAGCACTATCGCATTCTTATCCTGTGTGTTTCGTTATATACATATTGCACCCAACACTTCTGTCATATACATTTTAGACCCAACAATTCCATGATAAAAGATAAGTATAGAAGACAGAATATTGACATCTATGATAGATATCCCATTTGCTCGCAAGATCTTTTCTACATGTTTATGGAGAAGTTATATATTCTTTGATATACAAAATGTAGATTTTTAATGACTAAAATCAACAAACTGAAATTCTGTCAAACACTTAGCAACCTAGAGATAACTGTCTTCATAAACTTCATAAATGAAAAAACCTACATTCAGAAATTTCCATAAGCAGAAATACACATTGCTAAGCAAAATATGCAGTGGAAAAACACAGTGGACAACAACCCAATAACACTTAGAAATTTAGGCAAATGCCAAGGAAAACCCCAATGTGGGGAAACCCAATGAGAGAGAGAGAGATCTTATTATTATGCTTCAGGAAAGGACAAAACAATATCAAAACCACATTTCCAGCCAAGGAAAATACCTCACAACACCAAATCTGTCCCTCAGAAATCTGCTTCATTTTCTGTACCAAAACCCTACTGCTGTACAACCACCTCTGTACCTCGTTTTCCATGCCCATAGTCAGCTGTATGGACTGTTCCGTATGAACCAGAAACAATGAACATAAAATTGAAATTCACCTCGAAATCCATGCCCAAAGCTGCCTCGATTTCTATGCCAAATCCGTACATATTGTATGGATCCGTATAGTACGAACTCCCACAGCAAAAAAAAAATTCGGCCCAAAACTTATAGAAAAAATTTCTTGGGATCCATGCCCTCCTTCCTTGGAAAATGTGCCATCTTTTTTGCTCACTTTCCTCTCTCAAGCATGCTCAGAAAATATCTCTAACTCTCCTCCCGATGTTCTCTCAACATGTATTGCACACTACCCACTGCATTCTTTTATAATTTGAAAATGACATTTCCCCCCCAAAGTGTCTTTTCACCTTCCCAACCCTAAATCCAAAGGCCAATATTAGATCTTGCCTTTTTCAAGATCAAGGGTCATGATCCATTCCCTCAAAAATGAATCACTTGAAATTTTAAAGTGATTTCATTTTATTACATAAGTGCTTTATGAAAATAAAGTCACTTTAAAAATAGAAGGTACACTTTATTAAAAAAGTCACTTTAATAAAAGAACCACTTAAAAAAACTTTATAAAAATTATCACAAAGTTAAGTGCCTGATAGTGTAAACATTAAGGTAACATCTGCATACAAGACAAACCATGCAGATTACCTCCCGAGCTAAAAACTAACACTCCCTCTTAGCAAGGGAGGTACTTCTGGTAGCACCACCATAATTTGTCTCCATCTCAATAGCTGCCATAGCTGTTCCCTCTGTACCAGAAGTCTCTACTCCCTCTGAACATGAAGCCACTACTCCCACTGCATTGGAAGCCTCTACTACTACCTTTGTTGTACCACGAACTGAAGACATGCTCCTGGAGACTACACACTCTCCTATGCATCCAACTGTGTCGACTCATGCCTGTTGAGTCCCTTGAGAGTCCCGGAAGAAGACTGAGTGCCATGTATCAACTCTCTCTCCTATGCTACCTGTCAACTCTCCAACACAGAATCCGAGTCCATAAATCCATTGGACCCCAACACAGGTCTACCCAACAACCTATACAAGCCCTCATACTTGACACCAAGCATTACTGTTGTGTCAACAGTTTCTTCCACATGATACAAAAACACATGTCCACTGTTGAAAACAACTCCAAATCCACTCTCATCCAAAGATGACACTGAGAGAAAATTAACTGTCAACTTTGGAACATATAACACCTTTCCAACCTCCAGAAGACCTCCTGACTCTAGTTGGAATCTCATCCTTCCAACCCCCTTTATTGCATGTTGTGGGCCGACTCCACAATTCACGCTATAGTATGAATCTATCTCTGTAATATCGAGGAAAACTGACCTCAACCCGGTCATGTGCCAAGAAGCACCACAGTCCACAAACCAATATTCAATGTCCTCGAACACTAGGCATCCATTGCCCACAGAACCAACCATGAGAGATAACTTCTTCTCAAATCTTTGGGCAAACTCTACAACTTTTGCTGAAGCTGACACCTCTAGTTCCGGTTTCTTTTTCTTCATGTTCATACATTGACTAGCATAGTGGCCAATCTTGTGACATGCAAAGAATTTCACCTTGCTCATGTCCTTCTTATTTCCCTTTACCACAAGAGCAACGTTCTTGTCGTCTGCACCATCCAATGTCTTTTCCTGAGACCCCTCCCGGATCTCCTCCTGTGTAAAATCATCCCATAATCTACTCCAGTTAGGGAGCTTCTCTCTCTCGACCACACACTTGACGAAAACTTCCCACTCCTTGGTGAAGCCTTTGAGGGCTATCCGCACCAACTCTGAGTCAGGAATGACTTCTCCAACAACTTCCAACTTGTCCTTCACTTGTGCAACCTGGGTGAGGTAGATGGCCACACTCTCTCCTTTGACCATTCTAGTTCCATGGAGCTTGTCCCAGAGAGCCATTTTTTGGTTCTCATTCTTAGCCTCATACAAGACTTTCAGTGCAACCCACATTTCATTGGCTGTCTTCTTCTCAGCCAAATGTAGAATAAGGTGGTCTCTGACCCCTTCCAAGATGATTCTCTGAGCCTTGGCTTCCTCACCTCATGAACATCAAGAGCTATGGGATTTGAAGAAGGTACAGACACAATGGTGTTCGCAAACGACCACAATTTGTTCTCCTTGAGAACATTGCTGATTCTAACCTTCCACTGCAGGTAGTTGGAGATCCCCTCCAATCTATCTTCAAACCCGATGCTGGAAGTCATCTTTGTCCACCTGACAAAGAACCCTTTCTGCCTTCTTCAAGCAAATACAACAACAAATCACTTACTGTTCCAAGTGCCAAATGCTGCCCA
The DNA here is from genome assembly GCA_009831015.1 of Picea engelmannii. Lineage (NCBI taxonomy): Eukaryota > Viridiplantae > Streptophyta > Pinopsida > Pinales > Pinaceae > Picea > Picea engelmannii. The sequence goes on from ML838752.1 coordinate 41,380, forward strand.
CTGAAATTCAGAGCACAAGCTCTGATACCATGTAGATTTTTAATGACTAAAATGAGAAAATTGAAATTCTGTCAAACACTTAGCAACATAGAGATAACTATCTTCATAAACTTCATAAATGCAAAAACCCACATTCATAAATTTCCATAAGCAGAAATACACATTGCTAAGCAAAATATGCAGTGGAAAAACACAGTGGACAACAATCCAATAACACTCAGAAATTTAGGCAAATGCCAGAGAAAAACCCAATGTGGGGAAACCCAATGAGAGAGAGAGAGAGAGATCTTATTATTATGCTTTAGGAAAGTACAAAACAACAACAAAACCACATTTCCAGCCAAGGAAAATACCTCACAACACCAAATCTATCCCACAAAAATCTGCCTCGTTTTCTGTACCAAAACCGTACTTCTATATGACCACCTCCGTACCTTGTTTTTCATGCCCACAGTCAGCTATACAGACTGTTCCGTATGGCCCAGAAATAGTGAACGAAAAACTGAAATCTGCCTCGAAATCCATGCCCGAAGCTGCCTCGATTTCCATGCTAAATCAATATGACTGTATGGACTGACAGACTATACGGAATCATACGGAATGTATGGATCTGTATAGTACGACCTCCCACAACAAAAACAATTTTTCGGCCCAAAAATCACAAATTTTTTTTCTCAAGATTCGTGCCCTCCTTCCTTGGAAAACATGCCCTCTTTGCTGCTCACTTTCCTCTCTCAAGCATGCTCAGAAAATATCTCTAACTCTCCTCCTGATATCCTCTCAACATGTCTTGCACACTACCCAATGCATTCTTTTATAATCTGAAAAAGACATCCCCCCCCCCCAAAGTGTCTTTTCACCTTCCCAACCCTAGATCCAAAGGCCAAGATTAGATCTTTCCTTTTTCAAGATCAAGGGTCATGATCCATTCTGATGCAGGAGCATCTACAACATCATGACGCGAGCCAGCGTGGAGGAAAGAGGAAAGAGGAGCGTGGAGGAAAGAGGAGCTCCTGCATCATACTCCTCGGCTCGAAAGATTTCATGGGCTCCTGTCCATGAGCTCCTGTACACTATGCCCATGCTTCTGTATAACGGTCTCTGTCTCCCAGCTGGCGTCCTCCACTGGGTGGTTCTTCCATTTGACCAGGTATTCAAAATATTGCTTCCTCCTGGTCTTTCTTCCAACTCTCTTGTCCAGTATGCACTCCATCTCAGGCTTCTATGCAACTGGCAATTGCTTCTGCCACTGTATGACTGGTTCCTCATCATTTCCAGCTCCTACATCTTCGGCCTTATATGGGTATAAATCCGAAATATTGAAAATCGGAGATATCCCGATGCCCTCTAGCAACTCAAGCTCATATGCATTCTCCCCAAATTTCTTCAGGACTTTACACGACCCAATTTTCTTCATCTTGAGCTTGTTATATGTTCCCCTTGGGAACCTCTCTTTTCTCAAGTGTGCCAGAACCATGTCTCTAGAATACATCATGTCTCTTTTCTTCATTTTGAATCGCTTTGGGGATTTGTTGCGCCGTCGTTTGAAGGAAGGCATTCAAAGCCGAGCGCACTTGTATTGTAATGTAGATAAGAGAACATTAAATTGTTTTAATGCTGGTAGATAGGGTTAGCTGTAGATTAGACAGTTTTGGCTCTCGAGAGGGAAAACGGAATATAGGCACCCTCCTTTGTATCATTGTATAATTCTGGATTATTCAGTATGTAGCATTGTGAGGAGAGGAGCAGAGCAGAGAGCTTGTGAAGAACTCCATGGACAGACATTGAATAAATAGGAAAGATTTGATTCAATCTCATGGATATGTTTGAGCTCTGTGTGTTGTTGATATTATGCTTTTGCATGCTTGCTTCTTTTTATGCTTATCTTCTATATGCTGCGTATGTGATTGCGTATCAGGTTCGAAACCTGAGAGAATGAGTGAATGAGTTTCAATTGTTTCTCTGTTTGAGCTAGGAGATTCCTGCATAGAGTGCAGTTGAATTCCTCCGCATAGAGTGCGTTGAGGAGGCTAAACAGTTGAACTTTTGGTCTCATTTTGCCCAGAGTCATGTTGGGTTGTTTGAACCGTGCAGGTGAGTGCAGGTCGAACGAGAGTCTCAGTAGCAAGTCTGAGGAAAGAAAGGCTAGGATTTGATGCGACTGTGAAAGCGCAGAATCTGGAAGACACCAACTCTTGGAGAGCTGTTAGAAGACAAGCGTAGGAAGTGCGTAACGGTTTCTCTGAAGGAGCCAGAGAAGCAAAGCTCAGGAGAGTTAGAACCTTTGCACCAGTTACACGGGCAGAGCTGTTGAAGTGGAGAACTCTTCAGAGGAAGAGAATCGACGACTTGAAGCCTTGGAAAAGAAATTACCTCCAAGCACAGGCGGAACAAGACTGCTATCGTATTTCGGCAGATCAGGGTTGGCGAGTGCAAGAGTTACATGCACGTCGAAATCACAAGTCGCGATTCCACGATTTAATCGGAATCGTCGATCACTAGAAGGACAAGTGGCACGAGATCCCGAGGTTTCGGGACTCGGCACTTCGGCGGTTGCAAAGTCGAAAGCAACACAGAGAGACAGCGAAGTCCCGGGTTGCGACGGGTCCCACGGAGGCCGTGTGGAGTATAACACGTGGCATCGACATCTCGGTACTCAGGGTTCTGAAACACAAGGGCTCGGCATCGCGAGTGGCGACATCCCGAAGTATTGACCGATTGACCATCGGGGATCGGGGTTTCGGTGTTTGATTTCACGAGGACAATGTTGCAAACCTCACGATATCGCGAGACCCGATAGCCCGATATGCGAATAGAAGATCGCCAAGAAGTGTCCTGTGGGCAAAGAACTCCCGAGGGAGTTGGAAGAGCTTTGACTCTTCGGGCCTGTGAAGAGAAGAAGGTCCTGGTGGAGCGACCGTCTGTTGAGAGGCGGCTTGCGTCACATTCCCTCCAAAATCAATCACTTGAAAGTTTAAAGTGATTTCACTTTATTACATAAGTGATTTATGAAAATAAAGTCACTTTAAAAATAGAAGGTACACTTTATTAAAAAAGTCACTTTAATAAAAGAACCACTTAAAACAAATTTATAAAAGCTATTACAAAGTTAAGTGCCTGGCAGTGTAAACATTAAGGTAACATCCGCATACAAGACAAAACATGCAGAGTACCTCCCGAGCTAAAAACTAACACAAAATGTAAAGTCATGATTTTTTTTTCTTTGTTCCTTGTAGGTTTGAGCAAAAACATTCAAGCCCAAAACACCATTCAAATTCGATCTGGCTGAATCACTTGAGGGAGAGGAGGGGGAAACAACACCTTTTCCTTTATTATGCATGTGGTGGGATTCGGTTTTGAGTCTTTTTCTTCCATGGGAAGACTGTACAGGTGAGTGTGCAGGGGAAATTTGGACATTTGGGTTAACCGATGGAGGAGGAGTAGGCAGGGATAAATTGGGTCAACCACGATGTTGGGAGATTGTTGGGTGAAAAATCTCCTGCCATCCGTCATTCTCAGGAACTTCATGTTGCAATGAAACATGAGGGGGGAAAGGATACCAAGGACATGCTAGGGTTGGAAGAGAGGCCTTTATTTCCTAGGTTGGACTACCCCTTGTACAATCCAATTGAAAAATCCAACTTGGAAGAGTTGATTTAACTCTTATGGATCTGCATTAAAATGTATCGAGAATCTTGGCCTTTTAGGCCCTCTATTCCAATTACCTATTCCCCTGTTATTTGGACCATGGATTCCTCTACTGAAGAAGCTCATCATGTATGCATCATTTATTAACAACTAGCTTCTTAAACAAACCATACACGACATCTCTTTAATATGAAACGAAGTTTGGCTCAAGAATCACATCATACCCATGCAATCCAGTCCATAAAATTCATTTAATACTTTTCAATGAGCAGGGGGTGAATAAAGGCTCTAAGATATCTGAGGGGGTTGTATGGGGCGGAAATGTAATAAATTGAAAGGGAGTAAGAACATAATTACTGCTCAACAAATCATTAAACAATCGACGGTGTGACAATAACAAAATCATATCAACTGTAATTCATCTCTGTGTTATCTTTTAATTGTTGTGATACAAAGTTTCCATTTAATTTTAAGAACAAGGCATGCAAATTGAATCTGGGATTGTGAGGGGATTCGTAATGAGCGAAAAAGTGAGGAAATGACAGGGAATTTAATGGATATTGTTCATAAAACAAATTAAATAATCATTACTCTGTATTAAAAACAATCCAAAAAGCACCAACATTCATTGTTTCTCAATTGTATACCAAACAGTTTGTTGTTCCAATAATTAAATTTCTTAGAATTCCTTAATTCATAACAGTCTGTGCCATCATAACTTATATATATATAAAAAAACATTTCCATTCAACAGTCTTGTTTAACAAAATGTTGATTCCTTCTTCCTTTTTTTTTTTCTTTTAAAAATAATAAAAAAAATACACAGCAATATGCTCGACATCTATCCCAAAAAATAATCCATAATGTACCTTGATAATAATCAACATCCACTCTTTACCAATCAACAATCGAGCCCTATTAAAATATACACAGGTCTCTTTTCAAACGCGAACATAGTTCAAAATATGCCTAATTATACACGGTCTTCATCATATCAATCGAAAAGATCTTGCAATGAAACAACAATCAACCCAAACATAAAACCCGAGCCTTATCACTATGGATATAACTTCCTTCTACAACAATTGCCAATCTAAGTGATGATTCCAATATAATATATGAAGCGAACATAACCAAACTAAACATAGGCATCATTTTAAAACTTGACAGAACCCTGATCGGGCTTAGCAAAAACCACACAGGTGTTTCCATATGAAATCAAGACCACGCTGGTTAAAAAACAGTGAGCGCAACCATAACGAATAGGAACACAACCCTCGACTATGTGCAAGTTCCTGTTTCATTCTTATTCAAACAATCTAACCACACAAGGACAAGACAAAGACTTGGCAATATAACATTTTTTTTAAAGACCTCCAAAACCATTTCACTAATACCCAATACTAGACAACCCCAGAAGGTGCCTAAGGTGAGAAAATACAATGGAGTCTACATTAGGCTCCATTAAAAATCAAATGTAGGGAAGAAACAAGAACTCGTTCATATTTTAAAAAACATAGAGAGTTGATGGTCTTCTGAGACTTATATCAACCGCAAGAAAAAATACCCTTCGGAAAAGACACGACAGTGAGTCACACAACCTTACTTATTACTCCAAGTACTAGATGGAACCAATGAACAACACCTGAGGAGAGAAAAGATAGGCGGAGTAAAATAACCCAGTGTACATGGTGCGTTTAACACTTGCAGAGGAGAGGAGAGGGTTAATTTAACAGTGGCAACTATAAAAAAAACACAGGATATAACATCTCCTTTCAATACTTAAGAGCCAAACAACCTAACAACAACACCAGTTAGGACACACTCGTCCTTTTGACATAATGCTTAGATACAACTTGTATCAATACACAACCATACAAGCATGTATTAACGTTAGGGCCAACCAAGAATGGATCTTGGGATACTTCGATGAAAAGACAGTAAGAATGGGCCAACGAGCATGACTCGGGGTTTGAAGAAAGAACACAACTATTGGAAATTCCTCTTTGATTGTGTAAGGGTTACCACCATCACTATGAGGGAACGAATTAACTGACAGTAACACACAGAACGAAACCCTCCATCATTAATGCAGAGCCATATTGTACCATTGTTCACTTTATTATTCCACGTAGACCCATCATTATACTAAATTGACCGAGCAACAACCAATGCACAACTTAAAATACTCATTTCTTTGCTTGCAATCCTAAACATTTTACAATCATCAAAAAGAGCCATCACACACATCTACACAGTCGAAGTTATCAAGAACGCACAAAATCCAAGTGTCACTGAGCCATCATTTGTTCATACAACAGAGAATACCTCATGGATGGAGAGAAAAAGAATCATACCTGTGGAAAAACGGTTAAATGGTGAGTTGGCCGAGCCTTCTTTCTTCCAAGAGCCTAAAATTGTGAAGCTTCACAACCAACAAAGAAAAAAAATGCAACAATGGAACAATGTTAGGTTGACAGGCAATAGAGAAAGTATGGAGTGACGTGCAGTAAATGCATGACGCTTCCATCACCTGGACCATTCAATTCGAAGTACGAGACATCCCAATAAACATCAAATTCACCAACCATTAAACCATATAACCAATTCCTATTCAATGCCAAACCATCGTGAAATCTACGACGATATCCATTGCGTAGTGTGCCACCCAATATCATTTACATGTTAATCCTTGCCATAATACATATTAAAATGTTATATGTGCTTCCATTCAAATCTAATGAAATTCGCATAGTCCACTAACCAACAATAGCATAATAGTCAGGACTAACACTAATATCCTTTAACTTTTCCATTCAAACTTGCATATAGTCCTTTATCATAGCTCAAACATATAAATTATTTCCCTTTGTTACACTTTATGATCTTTTCATAGGTGTTTTTTTCTTTGTTTTGATTATGCTACATTAAATTATCTCTTTCATATATGTGACTAGGTAATTGATCATAAGGATTAGTGACAAGGTTAAATCATAGAAACTGTAAATAACATGCTCCTCATAACCATAAAACTGTTTTGTATCGCAAAAAACATTACACAAAATGCATCATCCACCTATTATCATGTCAAATGAAACCAATACTGCATTGTCAAAAATGTAGGACTGTGTAGGCAACATAAAAAATATCAGCAAAACATGTATAATATGTCTATCTCTGCGCCTCTAGTCTACAAGGGGGTCCCACCTACTAGTATTATATTATTAGAATAGTTAAATAATAAGGATTTAACAATACTTTGCGGGCGGAATTCATCGTTATGATTTTAATCGTCAACAAACTGGCGACTCCACAGGGAAATTTGTTTCCAACAGATTATGAACTTAGAATGTCTAGTTTCGCAGGAAAAGTAACATCAGATCAAGAAGATATAAATCATAATGATTATGTGGCATAGGGAAGTGAACGGATTTAAGAGAATAATGACCGGGAATTTGGGAATAACTCATGGAAAGTGTTAAGTATGAGGGGGTTTATCCCTATAAGCATAATCATTCAACTAAAAATGTGTTCTTGAATTCAAGGAGAATTTTTTTCTGAACTTGCTCTTTTGAATCTCGAAATGGATGAAGAAAAGGAAAGCAGAAGAGGGATAAAACCGACTATCTCATAAAACAACAGCCAAAGCATATGACAATTTCAATGATGCCTTCAAGGGGAACATCATGACATTTGTGTAATCTTGATTATTATTGATTAACAATACTTCGCAGGAGCGTCGCTATGGAAAAATTGATCCAACATATTATTTTGACAAGAAATGAAGTCAAAAATAACAAGAAGCAAGAAATGTCATAGCAGAAATGAAACAACAAAATTAAAATAAGCAAGAATGAAATGATAGAAAATTAAATAGCAGAAATGAAAAACTAGAAATGTAAAGCAAAAATGAAAAACTGCTAATGTAAAAGCAAAAATGAAAACTACTATAATACAGAAACATTCCACACAACGTTAAACTCTTCAAATTGGTTCCATGTAATGTTTTAAGTGGGAACCATTAGTGTTGTAGGAAAACAGTTGTTCTTATAAGTCCTTTAGAATGTAAGAATTTGTGCCCAGGAGAAAAGTGATCTTAAAAGAACCCAACCATAATTTTTGAAACTTTGAATGCCTTCCTCTATCAGCATGAGATGAATCCCACAACAATACCTTCTCATTGACTTTAAATTTGACATCTTTGACACTCTTGTTCAAATATTTTTTAATAATGTGTTATCTTCTCTTTATATTATCCAAGGCAAACGTCCTTTTCTCCTCTAAAGCCAAAAGTGCATTCATTCTTTGAGAAACATCAGAAGAATTCAATTCTTCAACCTGTAGCATTAACCTTAAGGAGGAAAGTTCCAGTTCAGTAGGCAGAAAGGCTTCTTGAACATAAACAAGATGGAAAGGAGTGCAACCAGTGCTCACCTTGGTGGTAGTTCGATCTGCCCAAAGGGCGTAAGTGAGGAGGGTGTGCCATTGACTAGGCTTATCTTCGATGATCCTTTTGATAATTCTTACCAGTTTCTTATTGGTAGACTCAACCTTCCCATTTCCTTGGGGGTAATAAGCTGATGAGGTGAAATGTTTAACCACCAAATTAGCTAAAACTTGGGTCAACTTATCAGAAATAAAAGTGGGACCATTGTTTGTAATAATTTCCAAAGGAATACCAAATCTGGAAAAAATATTATTTTCAAGGAAAGAAATCCCGTGCTCATCCTGTGAATGTTTAAGCGGGACAACTTCAATCCATTTCGCAAAATAGTTCATGGCTGTCAAGATAAAGACTTGTCCTATGGAAGACGAAGGATTAATAAGACCAATAAAGTTCAAACCCCATTTTGAAAAAGGAAAGTCTGGGAGGACAAGCTGCAAAAGAATGGCTGAAAGGCGTTCTTTCCCAGCACATTTCTGGCACTTGTCGCAAGATCTCGAAAAAAAATAAGAATCACGAAAGATTGAAGGCCAATAATATCCTTTTCTAATAATCTTAAAAGCAGTGGTTTTATTAGAAAAATGACCTCCTACATGAATAACAGAATTTGAATAACCCTGAGTTTCTTGCAACAGTTTCTGTGCTTCTTCATTGTTTACACAACGAAGCAACATACCATCGACAAATCTTTTAAACAAGAAGTCTCATATAATGACGTATCTAGCAGATTCGAGACAGATCCTTATTCTTTGATGGGTGTCTAAATTATCTGGACATCTTTGATTTTACAAATAGTAAACCAAATTTTTATACCAAGGATGTTCATACATAGGAAAGATTTGATTATCAATGTAGAGCAATGTTGATAGAGAACTATCATGTTCATCAATTTATTCACTAGTTTCAACATGCTGAGCTAAGTGAAGGGCTAAGTCACGTCCCTTGATGGTGTTAGAAGTCACGATAGTTAAATCGTGCTCCTGGATCTTGGTAAGCCAATGTGCAAGCTTCTCTGAAAGATAAGTTCGTGAGAGAAAAAACTTGACAGCGGGTAAAGGGAATTTTACCAATGTGTGCTTTCCCAAGATGAAGTGGCGAAACTTTTCAACAACTTTAATAAGAGCGAAAGCATGCTATTCAATAAAAGAATATTTGAACTCATCATCAGACAAGCTTTGACCCATGTAAGCCACTGGTTTTTTGTTACCTTGGTCATCACCTTGCATGAGGATAGCAGACACTACTTCCTTTGTGGCATTAGTGTATATCATAAATTCTTTCTCAAAATCTGGTGCGGAACTGATTGCTTTCTCGATCCCTACAAAAGAATTTTTGACATCATCTGTCCAAGAAAATGAACGATCTTTCTTAAATCAGATTATGAATTGGCTTGACCATCACAACAAAATAAGGAACAATCTATGGAAAAAGTTAATAACACCCATAAAAGCTTGAACCTCCTTGGAAGTGGGAGTAGGCAGATTTAGGATAGCAACAATCCTTTTAGAATCAATTCTTATTCTCGAATTAGAGACAATGTGTCCAAGGAGCTTACCCTTGGTAACATGGAAAATAGACTTAGAAGGATTTAGAGAAATGTCAAATTTCTTACATTGCATGAGAACTCTTTTAAGATGACCAAAATGATCTGATCGGTTTTTAGAATACACAGTTAAGTCATCAAGATAGATCTGGATAATCATTCCAATCAAATCATCAAAAGCTATTTGTATAGCTCTTTGAAAAGTGGCACCTGCATTAGATAAGCCAAAAGGCATACGTTCATAAGCAAAGGTGCCCCAACGAGTAATAAAAGTGGTTTTATATTTATCTTCCCTTTTTACCTTGATTTGATTGTAACCAGAAAAACCATCAAGTAAGGACATCATCTGTGACCCTGCAACTTGCTGCAAAATCATTTCCATATTAGGGAGAGGAAAGTGATGTTTTATACTAGCCCGATTCAATGCGTGAAAATCTACGTATAATCTAATTTGACTAGTTTTTTTCCGAACAGGAACCAGATTGAAAACCCACTCAGAATACTTAATCGAGAAAATGATCCTAGTCTTCAAGAGTTTTTCCAACTCCTTTCGAATAGTTGCTTCCAGTACAGGGTTAATAGGTCTTTGTTTTTGCCTCACTAGTTTTATGCCTTCCTTGATAGAAATGGCATGTTGTATAAGAGCAGGAACGAAACCATGAAGATCCTCATAAGACCAAGCAAAAACATCTTGAAATTCACCAAGCAGCTTAGCGAACTTCAATTTTTCTTCATCAGAACATTGGGAACCTATTTTAACATTCTTTGGAGACTTGGGTGTTCCAATGTTCAAGAAAATGGTTTCACCCACTTTCCTTTTCGACTCCTCTTATTTATGTTTCTCTTTGTTGCCTACATCCCTTGATGAAAACGAACTTTCTAGAGGAGTCCAGCCTTTAGGAATTTTGTTATCTTCCATCGATATAATTTCCTTAGGCTTATAAGGTTCATTTTGAATAAAAGCACAGATGCTCTCATCACTAGGGAAGACCTGCCATGACTTTATATTGTCAGGGATGTGTGGATGATACACAGATTGAAAGGTACAATGAGGTCTTTGTGGTAGAAGTTTTCAAGTAGGAGAGACTACAAAAAAAGCTAACCTGTCAGCCATTGAGTTCAATTCCCTTTTAACATGAGTGATGTTGAAAGATAGTAAGTTTGAGATAAGTTCCTAAGCAGTTTGGAAGTAATGTTTCATTAACTTGTTGCTAGGAGAGCATATATTTCATACTAGGTTTACAACAAGTTCAGAATCCCCAAAAACTGTAAGGTGACCACAACCCAGATTATAGGCATTTTCAATGCCTAACAGTAATGCTTCAAATTTAGTGATAGTGTTTGTGCAAGAAAACTCTAAACTATTAGAAAAGTTATGAATTTTACCCACATGAGTACAAGATAATACCAACTTCGTTTCCTTCATTGGAGCATGAACCATCAAAGTGCATATGCCACATCCCATCTTCTAAGTCGATTTGTTACAAGGTAGTGTTGTCCTCATCTACAAAGATGGAATACACTCTCCTCGATATAATTCACATTAGGCTGCAGGACGCTTTCTATGTAAGGCAAAATTCTTCCCTCCCTTAGAACTATGATTTTTTTACCATTCCGAGGAACAAATGAGTGTGTAACGTCCCCAACCATCCATGCCGGGCCACGCTATGCCAGAGAACTCTTACTATTCTCTCTGCGGAACACACTGTAACATACCCAATATCCAACTGAGCTATGCCACATAATTTTTTCTTTGAAAGAGTGCATGCAATTAAAATGTATACACACAGAACTCTTGTGGAATCATTATATATAAAACGTAAACATACAAATACATCTGTAAATACACAGATTCACACTAAAATAAAAATAACATATACATGCAACATATATAGGAAAATACCCATATAAATAAACACAGTTATAACCACACATATGATAACTCATAAAAATAAGCACGTAAATAACAATGTAGCATGTAAATTTATCACACAATTGACACTTATCTTGGTAAGAATGTCACCAACTGCGTGCAGACCTTTCACGAACCTCCCAGCCTTAGACCACATTGTTCATCACTCTCAACAGTGAGTCACTCCCGAGCTGGGACTAAACTCCACTCGGGTAAATGGATTCCTAACCAGGCTATGGCTCATGGAAAACAGGAAAGACTCTATCACAGGTGCCAACTCAAACTAACAGCCTACAGTCCCTCATTCCCCACATGCTTGTCCCACCCTGGGAAGAGTGCCCCTTCTCTGCTCAACAATCCTTCGGCTGCCCCACTTCCTATCCGGGATTTAGCAACATACCGGATAGGAAGTCTCAGAGCCCTGTAGCTGCAGTTTAGCACCTTTAGGAAATCAACTCCCAACAATTCTCTCACCCAGAGAGAATTCTCACATGCCTGACAACCTGCCTCTTCAATATCCCACGGGCCTGACAACCCGCTTCTTCAATATCCCACAGGAATGACAAGATGCTTCTTCAGTCCATCTCCCAAGCTAACCAACTACACAAACAAGTATGGCTATGGATACAGGTTCAAATACGATGACAGGAAAATATGGAGAATAGTTGACTGCCTGAATGAAATGAAGGTATGGAGGATAACTGACTACGTGAGTGAGTGCTCATGGCATGGATGAATGATGGAAATAATGGATGATTCCCACGAAAATGAACTAAGTCCCAACAATATGTATGCATGTCCCCAACTTGACACTTGTCATGTTGGGAGCTACTTTGGTCCACTTGTCCCCAACTTTAGAACTTAGAATAAAATAATTATCCACACTTTATGATTTAAGAAATATTAATATAATATTCTTTTTTGGCTTAATCTCCCTAGCTTAGCCCCTTTTTCCTTAACTTTTAGGCCCCTCCCTTTCCCTAATCAGTGGAGTTTAGTCCCTCATCTCTTTTATCGTGGTCAGTTTGTGCACAACGATGTATTTTATATTAATCATGAGACATATACAAAAATAGGCACACTGGCCTTTAACATCTAGGCTTTCTAGCCTAATCAAAACATAAGCATCCTAGCTTATAATAACTGGCTCACCAGCCTATAAAACATGTCATATACACAAAGGCTCCCTGGCCTCAACATCACACGCACTTAAGATGATGTGTGTGGTATCCTGGAATGTGCACACTTCCTCATTTTACTGCACAGTACATGCATGCACTATGACATGAAATGTGCATACAAAATTATATCAAACAACTCACCAACTTACATACATTTGTATTTATATTTACAATTGGGTTCAGCCTAGGGATATTACAATCCCCTCCCCTTATTTATGCACTGTCCTCAGTGCATCATGTGCACATATACAACAAAATTTCAAAAATCCCCAGTGCATTATATACCATGTACCATTCAAATTCTTTAAAATATCCAAGCTTTAGCTATTGAAAGCTTGTTATCCATCTGACGCTCTACTTTCCATCACCAATTATGGTACTCATACTGCAACTTGAAGTCAATTGCTCTATTCCATAGAGCTACTTCAGGAATAATTCATCTCATTGTTCCTTATTGCATGCTACAATTAAACCACATTGAAGCAACAACTGGCTGTAGATCCACGACATTCCAACCAACCTTATATCTCACTGCTGATAAAATCTCAGTAGTGTACCACTCTCTAGCATGGCTATGACCCCATCAGGGAAATGGCTTCCTAAGATAACCACGGCCCACAATCAATATCAACATAGTCTAGGCCAAGGTACCAAACCTCGACAACACTCCAACCAACAATTTTTCTTCCCCACATGCCTGTACAACCCAAGGTAGTATGCACCTTCACTGTCCAATAGTTCATCAGCTGCTCAACTTCCTTTCTAGAGCTCCAGCACAGGTTGGACATGAAGTCTTAGAGTAACGTGGCTCCAGGAGTTCCAAATTTAATCATTATCATCTCATCTGCATCATAAACATGCATTTATCATGAGAGATCATTATAAAAATTCCATTTTAGAAATCAAATTAATTTCGTAATGAATTTCACTTTTCCCAAAATATGAAATTCTATTTCATAATTTTTCATTGTTGTTGCAATAACATGATGTAGTTTTCATTATGACTTTCAGCAAGAACCATGCTAAATACCATTTTTCCTGCAATGATTATATATTTCATACAACCAATAGATTGTCAGTATTTTCTGTACATCATAATTCAACATGGACAACACCTTATGCAATGATCTTAGAATTGTCTACACCTAGCAATTCAATCACAATTACCAAAACAATTTATTAGATAGAATGACTCATCATTTTATGCATATGCATGTTCATAATTAATAAGAGTAAGTTCATTTCTTCAATTTTCTGAACAAGAATTTTTCTGTAGTCATTATTCCTGTGACTACCTGACTTGCAACTTTCCTGTTGCAATGTTCAATAGTTCCTAAAATGTTCTCAACTTCATGAGTTAGCAACATTTCAACCATTAGTATAATTATTTCCATGCAAAAACGTATATACATGCACTCACAAAATGCATTCAACAAATGCATTTAAATATACAGTTTTACCATGTATGAGTGCAACTCTGCCACTTACTAGACATGAATACAACTCTCAATGCCTATTTATTCAATGCACCCTTGTATTGATTTTCAGAATGATCTTTATCTAAGTCATGTATCTCACCATTCATAAATTGGAAATCTGACCAATGTCTTGATAAATATCCACACACTTCCCATTGTCTTCACAATTACTTGATGCCTTCGTTTTCGACCTAAACACTACACCAAGAATACAATTATGTGGTGTTTATTAGTATTAGAAAAAATGTTGCAGTCCAAGTTTTATTTAAAGGTAGGAAGCTCATTGAGTGTTTGTGTGGAACATAACCTTCCTATAACCATACCTTGCCATATCCAACCATGTTCTGGTCTCATACATGACTAGATTTCCTAGCATCATTCCTATAACAAGTTCTTATATTTTATTTTCTTTGGTTATTGCCTCATAACCAAATTAACATGACATGTTGCTATGACAGTGTGTGCATTCAAAAGCTAAAAGCTTTAATAACTATAACAGGCCTCTAGCCTTTACCACACTTAGTGGTAACTTAATCCTGTTAGGACACTTAAACAATACCATATTGCATACTGTAAGAATTCAATTTGGGGAAATTCTTACCTGAATTTCTCTTTGGAAATTATGCAACATAATTTCAAGAGAGAAATACTTATCTGCATGGCTTCCATTAAACAAATTTAATGCTACCTGAATAGTTGATGACAGTAGAAGTTCTCATGCCTCGTTATCAGCCTTATAATTCAACATTCCAACCTTTTGTTTCTTCTTTCCATATGCAACAACATTAACATCAACACTTGCAAACATGCACGCATTCTCACTCTATGGTTGTCCCAACAAGCCATAAAATACTTGTTGCTACAGAAATTGCATCAACTTCTGTTGGCAAATATTTAACAGATAGCGTATGCTTGTATGCTTTCCATGTACAACAATGAAGATGGCATGAGTACATAAAGTATGTAATAGATGGGCATTATGAGAAGACATTGCAGAGAAGATTCGAATAAGCTCATAAGAGATGGTGCAGAGGATTGTTGGCAGATCATCGATGGAAAAATCAGAGTAAGCGGAACAAAGTAAGCTCGGGAGGAGAAGCAACATTTCTGATCGTTAGATCCCATTTTAATTCCCAAAAGAAGGAGGACCGTCAGATCTGATTGTAGACAAGAAGAACACGCAAAAGAGGAGGACAGATCTCAGGCATCAGATCTGAGCATAATTTTTGACCATCGTTGGATCAGGGAGAACCTGCACGTTCATTAAAGTGCAAGGAGAAGCGGGCTCACAAAATCCCGAAAGAAGGAGGACCGTCCATCTTCATGCAGGACACATGGAGAAAGATCATCATTTCACTGACTGGAAAGTCAAAGGAATGAGGTTCCCTAACCTCTTGAATTCGCGATATGCGAAATCGTGAAACTATCTTAGCCGTTAGATCGAGGTTTGTTCTGGACCATTGATCCAGCTCCATCTCGGAGTCTTGCCTATCGCGACTTGGAGTGACGAGAACCTCCATCTAAGGAACAACGAGATGCGAGATCGCAAAAAGATTAGGAACGTCGGATCACCAAGAACGTGGATCGTTGATCTAAGCTCCATCTCAGAGCTTCTCCTATCGTGACTTGGAGAGGCAAGAAACATAACCACCGAAATCGTGATATGCGAAATCGCGATTTAATCGCAGCCGTAAGATCAAGGTGTGATATGGACCGTTGATCCGACTCCATTTCAGAGTTTCACGAATCGCGACTTGGAGAGGCAAGAAACATAACCACAATAACGCTGAAATCGCGATATGATCTGAGTTGTTGAATCAAGATCAGATCTGAACTGTCGAATCATAGGACAAGTGGCAAGTGATTGGAATTTCGCTGACTTGGAGTCAATGGATCATGGTGTGGAAACTCGCAAAATATGAAGCACCTTTTTGGCACAGCCTATGGTCACCGCCGGTGGTCACGAGAAGGGAAGGAGTCAGTTCATATGAGCTCCATTTCGGAGTTTCGGGGATCGCGACTTGGAGAGTCGAGATGCCTCATCTTCAGACTCACGAAATGTGAAATCACGAAAGCGCTTTATGCATAAGCGCGTGGTCACAACCATTGGGCACATCGATGGAAGATGGAGGAAGAAGCTAGAGGTGCTAAGTTTCACCACAGGGATCCCGAAATGCCAAATTACGAAATGGAGAAATATGCACAAGATTCTTCATTCTTAATCCAACGGTTCAAGTGAGTTTGAATATGATCGGAGGGCTACTGTTCCATCTCATAGTTAATTGATCAGTTGCAAATCTGTTAGCTAAACTGAGTCATGATTCTTGATCGGTTGGCGTTTCAGTTGCTTAAACGGTTTTCTTTTTTCTAAGAAGATGCGAAGTGTAACTGCTGTGGGAGTGGTGCATAAAAGAAAAAGATATAGACTGTGCATGGTTGGTTGTTCTGGACAAAAAATGAATTAACCTGTAAGAAAGGGAAAATCACAGGATGAGCAGTGTGAGACTGAAAATATGTGCAGTGTGAGATAAAACTTAGAGAAGAGTAACAAATGAGGAAAAGAATTGAAGAAGAGAAGAATGACAGAACAAGTTGAATCAGAGCAGAATTGCAGCACAGACAAAGGAAGAGAAGAATTGCAGAGCAGTTAGAACAAGACCAGATTTACAGAACAGAGAAGAAGTGATAATTATCGATTTATCTGTGTAGTTGGTTGTTTAATTATTCATTTATATTCCAAGGTGGTTGGGAGGTTCTAGGGAGGACTGTTGTCCTCATAGGTTCAAGTGGGAGTTTGAACACAGGGAGTTGTAGCTTCCATCTGTTTGCAGCCAGAGAAACCAGGGTGGCAGGGTGGTGCAAGGGAGAACAAGTGTTCTTTGTTATACATGATGGAGCCTGTGTAACTAGAAGTTGGTGCTTCCATCCAGTTGGTGTTGGAACATTAAGGGAGTTGGTGCTTCCTTCTAGTGGGTGCTAGAGAAACCAGAGAGTTGGTGCTCTCAAACAAGCTGGAGCTTGTAAAACAGAGGTAGTAGCCTCACATTGAGTTGGTGCTCAATTATAGATGACGTACAGAACTTAAACGACTGCCTATCATTTCGAAGAAGAAGAGGTTTTCTCCCTTTATGGGTTTCCTCGTGAAAATCTGTCTCTGTGTATACCTTATGTGTGACTGATGCTCATTACTTTTATTGACCATATGCTGTATAATGTTGATGATCACTTGAAGAAAGATTAAGAATGTATTAATAGACTTAAAATTGTTTAAGCATAATAACAACTGATTGACCCCCCCCCTCCTCAGTTGTCTTAGTAATTTCAACAATTGGTATCAGAGCGGGTTCCTTTTATTCAAAGGTAGATCTGTAAGCTTAAACATGACAAGTCATGAAGGGAATTCAGCCTCTAAGCCCCCTCTGTTTGATGGAACAAATTTTGCCTT
>ML838752.1:63259-73461 GCA_009831015.1 Picea engelmannii
ATTTGAAAGAGATGTTAAAGAAATTTCAGATGGAGGATTCCTCTCCTGTTAGTACACCTATGGTGGTTGGTTGCAAGCTGAGTAAAGATGATATCTCACCTGATGTTGATCAAAGGTCATATTTCTCTATGATAGGAAGTCTTATGTACATCACAACATCACGACCTGATATAATGCAAGCTGTTGGAATGGTAGGTCATTATCAGTCAACACCTAAACAAAGTCATTTGGTAGTTGTCACAAGGATATTCAAATACTTGAAGGGAACAATGATTTATGGTCCGTGGTATCCCATAAATCAGAATTTTCAGTTAACTACTTATTCAGATGCAGACTGGGCAAATTGTGTTGATGAGAGAAAAAGCACCAGTGGAGGAGCATTCTTTTTGGGTGACTCATTAGTAGCATGGCTTAGTAAAAAGCAAGGATCCATTTCATTATCAACTACAGAGGCAGAATACATTGCTGCTACTACTTGCTGCACACAAATTTTATGGATGATACAAACTCTTGCAGATTTGAAGGTAACTTACACTGATCCCATTCCAATTCACTGTGATAACACCAGTGACATTAGTGTCTCCAAGAATCCTGCTCTTCATTCCAAGACTAAGCATATTCCAATAAAGTACCATTTTCTCATAGAACAAGTTACAAACAAAATTGTTCAACTGAATTATATACCTTCTACAGAACAGATTGCAGATATATTTACAAAACCATTAGCAACAACCCCTTTTGGATATATTCGTCAAAAGTTGGGGGTTATAATTTCTTTTGTCTAATTTGTTCACCTGGTCAGGGGGAATACTTATTGCATATCTGGTGTGTTTCTAAGATGCTTCTAGTTGACATGGGCAGTATGTACTGCAACAACTCAGGGGGAGCGTGTTTCTTCTTTGACATTGATGTCAAAGGGGGAGAAAGTGTGGTAATTTATTTATTTCAGGATGTGATTTCAAGGATTCTACAGGAAAGTTACAGTGGTTGCCATCAATGCCAAAGGGGGAGAATGTTGGAAAATATTTAACAGACAACGTATGCTTGTATGCTTGCCATTGATGGCAAGTACAACAATGAAGATGGCATGAGTATAGAAAATATGTAATAGATGGGCATTATGAGAAGACGCTGCAGAGAAGATTCGAATAAGCTCAGAAAAGATAGTGTAGAGGATTGTTGGCAGATCATCGATATCAAAATCAGAGTAAGCAGAACAAAGTAAGCTCGGGAGGAGAAGCAACATTTATGATCGTTGGATCCCATTTTAATTCCCGAAAGAAGGAGGACCATCAGATCTGATTGTAGACAATAAGAATGCGCAGAAGAGGAGGACAGATCTCAGGCGTTAGATCTAAGCATAAGTTCCAACCATCATTGGATCAAGGAGAACCTGCACGTTCATTAAAGTGCAAGGAGAAGCGGGCTCATAAAATCTCGAAAGAAGGAGGACCGTCCATATTCAGGAAGGACACGTGGTGAAATATCATCATGTCGCTGACTGGAAAGTCAAAGGAACGGGGTTCCCTAACCTCTTGAATTCGCGATATGCGAAATCGTGAAACTATCTTAGCCGTCAGATCGAGGTTTGTTCTGGACCGTTGATCCAGCTCCATCTCGGAGTCTCGCCTATCGTGACTTGGAGTGACGAGAACCTCCATCTAAGGAACAACAAGATGCGAGATCGCGAAAAGATCAGGACCGTTGGATTACCAAGAACGTGGACCGTTGATTTAAACTCCATATCGGAGCTTCTCCTATCACGACTTGGAGAGGCAAGAAACATAACCACCGAAATTGCGATATGCGAAATCGCGATTTAATCGCATCCATCAGATCAAGTTGTGATCTGGATCGTTGATCCGACTCCATTTTGGAGTTTCGCGAATTGTGACTTGGAGAGGCAAGAAACATAACCACAAGAACGCCGAAATCGCGATATGATCTGAGCTATTGAATCAAGATCAGATCTGAACCGTCGAATCATAGGACAAGTGGCAAGCGATTGGAATTTCGCTAACTTGGAGTCAACGGAGCATGGTGTGGAAATTCGTGAAATATGAAGCACCTTTTTGGCACAGCCTATGGTCACCGCCAATGGTCATGAGAAGGGAAGGAGTCAGTTCAGATAAGCTCCATTTCGGAGTTTCGGGGATCGCGACTTGGAGAGTCGAGATGCCTCATCTCCAGACTCACAAAATGAGAAATCGCGAAAGCGCTTTATGCATAAGCACGTGGTCACAACCATTGGGCACATTGATGGAAGATGGAGGAAGAAGCTAGAGGTGTTAAGCTTCACCACAGGGATCCCGAAATGCCGAATTACAAAATGGCGAAATAGGCACAAGATTCTTTATTCTTAATCCAACGGTTCAAGTGAGTTTGAATATGATCGGAGGCCTATTGTTCCATCTCATAGTTAATTGATCAGTTACAAATATGTTAGCTAAACTGAGTCATGATTCTTGATCGATTGGCGTTTTAGTTGCTTAGACGGTTTTCTTTTGCCTAAGAAGATGCGAAGTGTAACTGCTGTGGGAGTGGTGCATAAAAGAAAAAGATACAGACTGTGCGTGGTTGGTTGTTCTGGACAAAAAATGAATTAACCTATAAGAAAGGGAAAATCACAGGATGTACAGTGTGAGATAAAACTCAGAGAAGAGTAATAGATGAGGAAAAGACTTGAAGCAGAGCAGAATGACAGAACAAGTTGAATCATAGCAGAATTGCAGAACAGACAAAGGAAGAGAAGAATTGCAAAACAGTTAGAAGAAGACCAGATTTACAGAACATAGAAGAAGTGGTAAGAATCGATTTATCTGTGTAGTTGGTTGTTTAATTATTCATTTATATTCCAGGGTGGTTGGGAGGTACTAGGGAGGATTGTTGTCCTTAGAGGTTCAAGTGGGAGCTTGAACACAGGGAGTTGTATCTTCCATCTGGTTGCAGCCAGAGAAACCAGGGTGGCAGGGTGGTGCAAGGGAGAAAAAGTGTTCTCTGTTATACAGGTTGGAGCCTGTGTAACTGGAAGTTGGCGCTTCCATCCAGTTGGTGCTGGAACATCAAGGGAATTTGTGCTTCCTTCTAGTAGGTGCTAGAGAAACCAGAGAGTCGGTGCTCTCAAACAAGTTGGAGCTTGTAAAACAGAGGTAGTAGCCTCATATTGAGTTGGTGCTCAATTATAGATGATGTACAGAACTTAAAAGATTGCCTATCATTTCGAAGAAGAAGAGGTTTTCTCCCTTTATGGGTTTCCTCGTGAAAATCTGTCTCTATGTATACCTTATGTGTGACTGATGCAGATTACTTTTATTGTCCATATGTTGTATAATGATGATGATCACTTGAAGAAAGATTAAGAATGTATTAATAGACTTAAAATTGTTTAAGCATAATAACAATTGATTCACCNCTTTCTCCCTGCACCACCTTTCCTTGTTTATCCCAGAAGTCTTCAATTCTTCCGGATTCCCGAATCTTCATGTGCTCTTCACTGTAACCATTGTGCATGATTATTTCTGATCTGAGCACTTTCTAGCCAAATCACTCTTGGATGTCTTTGCCTTTCCATCCAAATACTAAACTGATATTAACCTTCATATTTTATTTACTTTCAGAATCCATCTATCCCAACTCATACTTGGATGAATTATAATTCCAATCATGTTGTCTTATAGACTTTGGATCTTCAACATCCATTTAATTTTCGGACTGAACTATTCCAGCTCTTTCCTCGTTGAATACTTTAGTATTTGATTTTTTCTTCCACTCTTATATTCTCCTTGCCAACTAGCCTCAAACTTGGCTTGCATAGCCAATCTCTTAGCATACTGTAAGGATGCACATATGCCTCCTTTTCTAGTTGTGTAGGATTAATTAAAAGTACTTAATATTGCTTTTAATTTACCATTATAATTTCAAGTGATACTTCCACTCCCTGGAAATGTCACTCATGGTTCTATGCCACTTGAGATGGATTCCTCTCAGGAACCATCTCTTTGTATTCAAAACCATGCATAGAACCATTTTCTTCTTCATGGCTCTCTACAGAAATTCATTTCACTTTTAAGTCTTTCTTGGCTTTGACATCTCCATGGTATTATGGAAATATCTTCAATACCTTTGGAATGCATCAATAATCTCTACTTAGATTCTTGCTTTCCTTCTTGGCGTGTTGTTCTGCATTCCCATTAGCTTGATATCTACCCCATGATTTGGCTTCCATTATCCTAGCATGTTCATGGACTTGCAACTACATATTATGCTGATATTAATTTTCAACATTCCACTATTATTTGGATCCCTCTGATCCAACTCCTACATGAACCAATTATATTTCCAGTCATGTTTTCTGAGTAACCTTTGATAGTTAACACCAACTTCCTTCTTGAGGTACTTGATTTATCCCTTCCTTAACTGATCATATCAACACTTGGATTTGCTTGCTGGCTATTACTTTCCCCTATCTTGACCAATCTGATTCAACCTGCCTTGCACAATCCACTTCTATCATGCCATATTGATGCCCTTCATACCATGCTTCCACTGTGCACTCTGATAACCATAAGGGAAGCATTACTCTGCAATTGCATAGCAAGTCCCTGGATATGATGCACTATTTATCCATATATGCATTAAGAATCTTTCTTTATATGATTACTACCATTCTGATAGTCAATTCCTTTTATAATAGATATGACTCCAATGTATTGCTTAATCTGTATATTGGTTCTTTGGGAGTTTTCACTAATTCATTCACTACATGATATATTCCTTTGCCCAGATTCTATTGAATACTTGACTAACATGAGAGGACTTCTTGTAGTGGCTTCCCAAGACTTTATGGCTGCACTCTTATTCATACCTTGACATTTTGGGGTCTTGGAGTTTGATCATCTTATGAAATATTTTTTTCATAGAAATCTTTCCTCGAGTAACTCAACTTATTTTTTAACCAAATTTTCCACCTTCACACAATTTTGTTCCAATAATGCATCATCATTCTTATTATGATCTCTTGTGAAAATTGCTGCCCAAATAATTTTTCTGGGTGGATAATTAGAATCCTCTATCCAATACCTTTCCAACGCCTGCTCCCATGCTCAATTCCAAGTCTCGAGCAGAAATTTATGGTTATTTGAAAATTGTCCATTAACTTTTCTGTTCACACTTCAACTTGGCGCAAATTTACGTTGTAATTAAGAATTTTTGCACCTACTCCATTGGATTTTTCATAGGAAATCAATTGGGTTTCTTCATATCCATATTATGGACACTTTGTCCAAGTTTCACATTTTTCTGGGCTTCTGACTGCTAGTTACAACCTGCTGAAGTTCTAGGCCAATTTGTGGTTTTGGTCTGGAATGCTACAGGTACCTTCTTTTTCATATTAAACACTTTTAGCATGCCCAGAAATTTAATTCATCTCTGGGACTTCCTTCTATGGTTCAATAGATTTCCATTGACTATTCCTGCACCTCAATCCGATTCCAGAGGAGAAATTTATGGCCCTTTGAAGTTAGTTGGGTCATAAAATTTACTCTCCACTATTTGGGCTGTAACTTTCTCAAAAAAGCTCTGTTTGATGAACAATTTACACCATTAGAAATCTCTCTCCGAGCTCTTTTATTTGAGCTGCAAAGACAGAGTGTACCTTTGGTACACCTCTGTCTCGTGGTTTTTGAGTTGCTAAAAACACTCTTAAAGCCCTCAAAAACGCGTTGCAAAATATGACGTTCAAATGATATAAAACGTCGCATAAAATCACTAGTTTTTTGTTCTTGTTAGCCTTCCAAATGACTTCGCGTGCACAATTTTCAATCTGTAACCCATATTTACCATGCGCAGCAGCAACACAAGGTAAATCGTGCTTTGCACACTTTAAAACCACTGTGTATCACTTCTCTGTCGCGTCAATAACTTACGCGCACTACTTTTATGTCGCACACCAATATCCATCGCGCACAGTTTTGGTTCTTGCATTGATACCTGTTGCGCGTAGTTTTGTATCCCACGCTAACATTCCGCACACATTTCAATATAGGCATAGTACCATGCCAAATTTTAGTACGCCCCCACTGCGCACCAATACTCCACGCGCACCATTAACTAGATTATCACGTGACAACATATACCCACATTATGCGTGCACCAACCAAACTCCTCTATGCTCTGTCAATACTGCATACAGCCTGTGCGTCATTATTATGTGTATGTACACTGCACGCACCTTCTTATGCGTGTTCACACTGTGCAATGGTAAATTTAGTGCGCACACCCGCACACCAATATGTTTCCGCGCGACGCTAAAATTTACCGCGTGCACCCACACACCATATTTCTCTGCGCGGTGCCAAAATTTAGCGTGCACACCCGCACACTAACATATTTTCGCACGACACCGAAATTTAGCGCGCACACCTACACACTAACATTTTTCTCCGCGACACCAAAATTTAGCGCGTGCACCAGCACATCAATATCTTGTCGCGCAGTGTCGAATTTTACCTATCACAAGTTTTTCACTGCGCATCATGCATTTTTAGTGCGCTCTCTTGCGCACATTCATTTTTATGCGCATCAATTCCTTGTGAATTCCACTGCAGAAACTGGGGCTTTTGCTTAACGTTTTCCCCATTTCTTCCATAGTCATTCTACAACTACGAAATTTATTCAATTTCACCCCGATAACACCAATTCAACCTCTGCAATAACAAATCGTTGTGGGTTGACATTTATGGAACAAATTCACCCAAATCAATTCACGAATTGAGAATTTTAATTACGAATCCACTCCATCTGTCATAGCTTTACTATAACTTCAAATTTGACCAATTCTGGGTCTGAATTTTCTAGAACAGATATTAAATCAATAATATCTTACCACCTGGCCAAATTTCTCAATTTTCTCATGAATTTAACAACAGAAATTGGGGCTTTTTCCCAATTTATGTACTATATTGTAGTTGAACGCTCTGCAACTCGAAATTTGGCCACTTTGAAATAATTTCTCTGTAAAATTTCGCCTCAACTCAACTCGTTTGGCCCATTCAGGCTCAGTGTTCAAAACTGAAGCTCTGATACCATTTTGTAATGTCCCCAACCATCCATGTCGGACCACGCTACGCCAGAGAACTCTTATTGTTCTCTCTGCAGAACATATTGTAACATACCCAGTATCCATCTGAGCTATGCCACACAAAATTTTCTTTGAAGGACTGCATGCAATTAAAATGTATACACACAGAACTCTTGCGAAAACATTATATATAAAACGTACACATACAAATACACAAATTCACACTAAAATAATAGTAACATATACATGCAACATATATAGGAAAATACCCATATAAATAAACACAGTTATAACCGCACATATGATAACCCATAAAAATAAGCACATAAATAACAATGCAGCATTTAAATTTATCACACAATTGATACTTATCTTGGTAAGAATGTCACCAATTGCGTGCATACCGTCCACGAACCTTCCGGCCTTAGACCACACTGTTCATCACTCTCAACAGTGAATCACCCCCGAGATGGGACTAAACTCCACCCGGGTAAAGGGATTCCTAACCAGGCTATGGCTCATGGACAACAGGGAAGATTCTGTCACAGGTGCCAACTCAAACTAACAGCCTACAATCCCTCATTCCCACATGCCTGTCCCACCCTAGGAAGTGTGCCCCTTCTCTACTCAATAGTCTTTCAGCTGCCCCGCTTCCTATTCGGGCTTCAACAAAAGGCCGGACATGAAGTCTCAGAGCCCTGTAGCTGCAGTTTAGCACCTTCAGGAAATCAACTCCCAATAATTCTCTCACCCAGAGAGAATGCTCACGGGCCTGACAACCTGCTTCTTCAGTGCAACTCCCAAGCTAACTATCTACACAAATAGGTATGGCTATGGATACAGGTTTAGATACAATGACAAGAAATTATGGAGAATAGTTGACTGCCTGAATGAAATAAAGGTATGGAGGATAACTGACTACGTGAGTGAGTGCTCATGGCATGGATGAATGATGGAAAGAATGGATGAATCCCTCGGAAATGAACTAAGTCCCAACAATATGTATGCATGTCCCCAACTTGACACTTGTCATGTTGGGAGCTACTTTGGCCCACTTGTCCCCAACTTTAGAACTTAGGATAAAATAATTATCCATACTTTATGATTTAATAAATATTAATATAATATTCCTTATTGGCTTAATCTCCCTATCTTAGCCCATTTTCCTTAACTTTTAGGCCCCTCCCTTTCCCTAACCAGTGGAGTTTAGTCCCCCATATATTTTATCGTGGTCGGTCTGCATGCAACGATGTATTTTATATTAATCATGAGACATATACAAAAATAGGTGCACTGGCCTTTAACATCTAGGTTCTCCGGCCTAATCAAAACATAAGCATCCTAACTTATAATAACTGGCTCACCAACCTATACAACATGTCATATACACAAAGGTTCCCTGGCCTCAACATCGCGCACACTTAAGATGCTACGCACGGTATCCTGGAATGTGCACACTTCCTCATTTTACTGCGCAGTACATGCATGCACTATGCCATGAAATGTGCATACAAAATTATATCAAACAACTCACCAGCTTACGTACATTTGTATTTATATTTACAATTGGGTTCATCCTAGGGATATTACAAGTATGTTTCTTTGAGTGAGAGGTATCCACCCATCAAATATTACCAATCTCTTCCTAAGATGATCGAGTAATTACTCACTGGCATATCAATTACCTCAATATTAAGTGTTGTCCTTATTTCAGGGTGCGTGTACAAAACCAAGGTCACGTCCTTGATTTCACCTATGGTCATTTGTTGCAGACTATCATAAGAGAACATGATTCTGGCATTTTTATTTGTACAAGATAATCCTAGCTCTTCCATAATAATCTTCGACATTACACTTGGGATCAAACCGCTGTCAATGAGGAAACAATGGTCAATCTTATCCATAATCTTTACAAAAATTTAAAACGAAGGGTTTTTTACAGGGTGTCTAAATTTATGTACACCTACTTTATTTACAAACAAATCTTCTTCATCTACCTCTTCAGAGAGGTTGGCTACAACAGAATCTTTTCCTTCCATGAAATATTTTAGATGTTTTTTTTGTTCAGGGACGACAACCATGTCCAAGAGGTTTGCATCTTCTTTGATGTTGGCCAACTAATTTAGAATGTTGTATTTGGAAGAGGGAATGTGGGAGGTAGTTCTTTGACTTTCAGGAGCCTTAGGAACGTGAACAGTAGCAGCTGGTGAAGATGATCTTGGGTTAAAAGAAGTGCAGGGAGGATCATATTTTCTTTTGGGAGCATAGGACTTATTCCTAGTATTTATGATCATGACATCCTTTGGTTCTTCAAATTCTAGGACAACGATAGTATTTTCAGGTCTCTTACCAAATATTTTATCTTTGGAACTCTTATTTACCTCACATGTACTTTTCTCATGGTGTTCCTCGCAAAAGTTACACCAACTACGAGGCATGATAGCTTTAGGCTAAAAATTATTTTCATTTGGATTTCTAAAGGGGGGTGCAGAAGAAGATGAAGCTCCAGGGGTAAGAGAGGGGGCATTTATTTTCCGCTCATACATTATCATTTGATTATTCATGTCATGTACAAGTTGTAAGAAGGAGGACATGTCTATCTGTTTAATTGAGTCTCCTTTAGGAAGACTTATTCTTTCAAGTTGTTCTTCATACTCTAAACAAGTGTGCAGAGCGGAACCAAGGTTATCAATGGCTTTTTCCTCAAGCCTATGATGGTAGGGGGAAGGTAATGCATTATAATAATTCATGAAAATGAATTGGTTCTGAGGGCGAATGAGTTTAGGGATTTGGTTGTATAATTTGGTGAAACACAAGTTGAAGGACTTGATATTCTCGCCATCCTTATAAGTGATGTTGTTGTACTCCCGTAACTGCTCAGTTGAGATTTTGTATTTCCCATAGGTAGATTTGAACCAATAGACTAACTCCTCCCAAATAAATAAAATCTTAGGAGGGAGATCAAATAAATCGACCGTAGTCTTCCCTTCAAGGGAATTCACAAATAAGCGCATACAAGTATCGTTGTCATTGGATCCTATGTTGTGACGGGCATTAGAAAATTCCACCAAGTGTTCATTTGTAGTGACAATGTTATTCCATGAAAACCTAGGGAGATGTTCCT
>ML838753.1:0-15626 GCA_009831015.1 Picea engelmannii
TTTACAAGAGTTCCTAGCTTCTTATTTATACTTTCATCTTCTAGGTCACTTAACCCATTTTTAGGTTACTTAACCCATTTCTAGGTCACTTAACCTATTTTCCTTATTTTAGGGTTAACCACTTTCCATGAGTAGAAAGTTCTCCAATAATTTATCATTTAAATATTCCTTCTTGATTTTGTCACTTTACTTTATCACTTAAATAATCCATCTTGATTTTGTCACATTACTTTATCATTTAAATAAAGATTTCTTCTTTTCAAGCATTTTTACTTCATTGACCTTTTGGGGCTTCAAGCCATCATATGGGGGTCCTCCAACTTCATAAGGCCATAACTCTCAAACCATGAGGAGTTATGTGACATTCCACATACCACCGGAAATGACATGACAAGCACTATCCATCTAGGATAGTTTCACCAACAACTTATTTGATCTTCGTATCATTATTCCACATGCAAGCATGGGTCCTCCAACATTTCTTCTAGGATAACCCAATCTGTAAAACGTCTTCCCGTGAGGGATTTCACCATAAGGGGACCACTTTGGAKTTCATCCATTTGTGCACCTTATCAACCATGATAAGACACTAATGATTCATCTTTGCATCGATTGGTTTCCACTTGGACATATATCATTCTCATCAAGGGCATCATATCAATCAATTACCAAATCATTTATATCAATGACATATGATCCAACAATATCCCAAATAATCAAACCATTTGCATCAATGACAAACTATTGGCATCAATGACAACATGATCCAACAATATGAACTAGCTCCAAAGGAAATAGAAACATAGAACACCAAGATAAAAGGAGTTGACCCACAAGGTGCCAAAACTAAGATAGTCGAAACACAGACATCATGAACAAAAACAACTGAAAATAAAGCAATACAAACAAATAAAGAAAAAAAGAAGGAGACCGAAGTACCAATTAGAGAAACTAAAAAAACTATAGGAGGTTTCAACCTAGAAAATGAGATTAACAAAATCAAAATACCGATACCTTTGGTTGAACTGGAAAAGAACCCTGTTTACCAAAAACAAATCACCAAAATGATAAAGTTTTCAGATATGGGAAGTCAAGATGACATTATAAATTTGGAAGATGATAGGCCTAATATAATTTTTGGTCCTCATTTTGAAGGGGACAGAGACACCGTCGCTCCTTTCTACATTACACAAAATGTGCATGATCATCTTCTACATAACTGCATGTTGGATTCTGGAGCCTCACATAATGTGATGCGCAAGGCTATTATGGATAGACTTGGCCTCGAAATTACCAGGCCATACAGAGACCTGTATTCATTTGATTCAAGAAAATTTAAATGTATGGGCATGATCAAAGACTTAGTAGTAAATCTTTCACATATCCTATTAAAAAGTGTTATGATGGATGTAGTTATTGCTGATATACATCTAAAGTATGGTATGCTATTATCCAGGTCTTGGGGCACTAAGCTTTGAGGATCCCTTCAGCTGGACATGGCATATGCCACAATTCCCATTTTCGGAGGACACTTCACCCGATTATACCGGGAAACACAGCTGGCATATATGTTAAGTGATCCACATAATTCTAGCAATTACCCTATTTATGTCACTGATCAAGATCTTGGAAATTGTATTTTATCAATTGATGACGATATAGATGAATGTGCTAAAGATTTCAAAGAAAAAAAATAAAATAGAAAAGATAAAAGAAAGTGTATATAGTACTGGAATCTGGAAAATGTATTTCGACGGTGCTTCGTCATGTGAAGGAGAAGGTGTAGGAGTACTCTTTTTATCACCTAGGGATGAGTTTATCATTCCTTTCTCTTACAGACTATAGTGGGACATAGACTGCACGAATAATGTATGCGAGTACGAAGCTATGGTCTTGGGATTAGAAGCTATCAGAAAGTTAAACATAAAAGACTTGGAAGTCTATGGAGATGCAGAATTAATTTTGAAGCAAGTAAATCAGCAGTACAACCAAACACCCAAGATTGATATCTTATAGAAACTATGCCTGAGATTTAATGGAAATTTTTTTCTCGTCAGCCAATGTCCATTACATTCCCCTTACAGAAAATCTACAAGTTGATTCATTAGCCAAAGCAACCTCAACTTTTGCACCTCCTACATATTTTAAACTCAAGTATCACATAGAGATGAGGAACATACCCTCCATACCAAACAATATACAACACTGGTAGGTGTTTGAAGATGATGAAAATATCATAAAGTTCCTCGAAATGGTGGAAGACTTTGTCGAGATGCATATTGACCAAGAAAACCAGAATGACCATACTTGGATTACGCAAGAAGGGGAAGATCCTCAAGAGTTCCAAGAAAAGATCGTGAATCATCGCATGTTAGTACTAAAAAAAACAACAAATCCATAAAGGTATAATCCCCTTAGAAAGACTATTTGACCAAAACGATATGCCCCCGTCTAAAACTAGGACATTGAATTTGCATGCGGTAAAGTATTGTATCTTAGAAAGCCAGTTGTATTGGAAAGACCCTCTAGGTTTTCTACTAGTTTATTTAGTAGAATCTGAAACATAAAGAGTTATAAATGAATTTCACGAAGGAGTGTGTGGAGGACATCATGCATGGAGATAAACAACCTATAAAATCCTGAGAGCATGATATTATTAGCCTAATTTATTCACATATGTGAACACCAAAGTCAGGTCGTGTAACTCCTGCCAATTATTCTCAGGCAAGCAGAAACTCCTAGCATTACCTTTGGTCCCGGTTAAAATAGAAGATCCTTTTCAACAATGGGGGTTAGATTTTATAGGCGAAATCAATCCACACTCCAGTGCACAACATAGATGGATACTGACTGCTATAGACTATTTCACCAAATGGGTAGAAGCTATCCTGACCAGGAAAGAGACATATTCGGTGGTGATAAATTTCTTGGAGGAAAATATATTAGCTAGATTTGGCTATCCCCAGAAGATAGTTATAGATAATGCCCAGGCATTCAAATCTATGGCAATGGTCAGCTTTTGTTAAAAATACAATATTGTGCTGGGTCATTCTACAACGTACTAACCTCAAGGCAATGGGTTAGCTAAATCATCAAACAAAAGCTTAATCACCATAATAAAAAAGGTTTTGAATGAAAATAAGAAAGCCTGGCATGTGCATTTGAAATATGCCTTGTGGGCCAATCAGATAGGAACCAAGAAATCAATTGGTACTTGTCCATTTCAAATGGTATATAGGACCATTGTAGTATCACCCATTAATTTGGCTCTACCTGTAATGAAACTTTGGCAAGATGAAAAAGAAGAACCAAATCATGTCACAAGAAGAATAAATCAACTGATCAAAGTTCAACAAAATAGGGTTGAAGTGGATGAAAAACTTTAGAAATATCAAGACAACATGAAAGCCATGTTTGATCATAAGGCTAAAGATAGAGAATTCCTCCTCAGCAACTTAGTTTTGAAATGGGATGCTAGGAGAGAAGACTCATCCAAACATGGCAAATTCGATCATATTTGGTATGGACTATTCAAAGTTACAGCCTCCGAAGGGAAGAACTCATTTATGCTAGAAAATTTGGACGGTAAAATCCTCAACGCCCCTATAAATGGGCGTTATATTAAGCACTATATGCAATAAACGATTTCCAAAATCTCATTGTATATACCAGTTTGTGTTTTCTGTTTTTACAGTTTTTAGGTAAGTCTTACTTCCACCACAAATAAAACAGGTTAGTGATTTCATAGAAAAGTAAATGTAAAATAATTTACTCATCGAACACTGTGACTCATGAAATCTTGACACTCTTCATGTTTTTTTTACGCAGGATTGTGGTCTATAGCTCAAACATTATGAAGGAGACAAACAAGTGGTCGTATATCATAAATATTGGTTATCCTGAAACAGGTGATAAATAAATAATTTACTTAGATGAAAATGAAATGGCGAATCAAAGGTACGAGTCTCTGAATTATTTAGATTTTCAAAGAATATCACCTGACGCAACAACAGTCTTATATGTATAAATATGCTTGCTATATGTATTATCAAAGGAATGAATTTTCAAAATAGATCATAACAGAGATCATCTGGATAAAATTAAAATAAACGAAAAAAGAAGAAATAAAGTGAACTCAGAGAACATTTTTCAAGAGTCGGGTTTGCGTTATAACAACCGCGTTTATGAAATCCAAAACCCCTCTTTCACCCTGTTCAAATATTTGGTATTATTCCCCTTGACTTCAAATGCCTTCCCATGGCCTCCACAGAGGAAGGAGGGGTCACACTTTACCTCTGAAAGCTGACAAATGAATATTTATAAAAAGGGCAAGTCCTCATGCCTCCTCGGGCTCCTACTGAACAAAAGTATGTATAGGCTAATCCTAACTCTCTTAGTTCTTTTAACAGGACTTAAACGATTAATCTTGCTCAGAAGAAGACCCCTGGAAATAAAAAAAAGTCCCCCATAAGTTTCCTGCAGGCTAAGATGTTTTGAAGGTCAAAAGAAGACTTGTCCAGAGTAATCAAAGTGAGTTAACAGACATCTGTTGCCAAAATTATTAACAGATATCACCCCTAGTATTCTTTATACAAATTGATTTCCCCCACTTCATGTTCTAAAAAGAAAATATAGGACATATGGTGAAAGGAAATTCACAAATGATTTCCCCCATCTAGTCCAAAAAAGAGATGATGAAAGGAAATTCATTAAATGATTGCCCTCATCTCGACATTTAAATGCAAAGTTACAAACTCAAGTGGTGAAAGGAAATTCAATAAAGAGAATCAAATAACTTCACCGAGGTACTGAACAGGCCCGTTGGTAGTGAAGCAATGTCTAAGATATCTATAAGGTTGTTATACATGAATTATATTGTACTCTGGTAACCAGTTTTCTTTCTAACTAAGATATACATCCCAAGTTCACGCGGGACTCCCTGATTAAAAAACATCGAAATTACTTTGACTTGATGCAAGAAAGATCGACAAAACCTTTTAGAATTCCTAAGGTTGTTTTGATTATCTTAAGTAGTCCCGAAATCAGTTTCAAGGAAGAGGAAGTCATCAAAGGACCTAGAATTGAGATTAGTAAATGATTAAGTTTCGAAAGCTTTCAGAGATAAAGATGAAACCTCAAATTCTCTCCATATCCTCTTTCAAAAAACTTTTCACCAAAAAAATGTAATGACTCCATTTACCCAATAAAGGCACGTGGTCTATTGTTCTTCTCGTCCCCCAGGGAGCCGACATCCCTAGATGGAGCCTATGTTGGAACACATATATATATATATATATTTTAATTCTCTAGTTAGAAAAAGGTTGAACCCACCCATTCTTTCAAATAAAAAAAATGATAACCATAAACCTCAAATCTTGGATTTCGGGATTTTGTAGATCTAACGGTTATACATGTCAAAGCTCTCAAGGTCCCGACATGAAAAACAACGAAGTTGGGTTAGGTTTAATCATGATCATCAAAACATTAAGCAACGATTATCACTATTTTAATGCATCACGCTTTCGCTATTCGGGAGTCATGTTTCGAGCGACCTTCAAATGTCCGATGTGCAAAGTTGCGAAAGTGACTTAAGATAAACCTGGTTAATTACAAGACTAATGATAATTAACGTTAGTTAATTGTTATCGTGACTTTGTGATTCAATAGTTTTACCATAGAATGACACCTTTGTAACCCCGATACTGAAGGTCACAAAATTTATAAACAAACCATGATCAATCAAAAGCTTAATTCTGATCAAAGTTAATTAACTAAATCGAAATATCGTAAATTTGAGGTTCATGGCCCAAGACTAAGAATAAAATCATCCAAGACTATGAACGCCAAAAAATAATTAAGAACTAATTGCAATTTATTAAAGGATTAAACTGGATTAATTAATATCTTAAACAACTTTTAACATGTGAAGCTTACAGGTAAAGAATTAAATGTTTCTACGATCATCCCAAATCACGAAATATCAAACATTTATGGCATTTATAAGCGAATTACAGAAATGATTGAAAGTAAGATCTTGCTTTATTTCAAAATATTTCTATTAAAAGAATTAAACGTTGTGTCATCAAGGACCCGCACAGACTCGAGTACTCTAAGAGAAATAATTTCCGTCATTGTTTGAATTTCATTCTAGTTTCACAAGGCCAGTTTAGTGAGATAACCATTGTTTGTATTTGCATCCTCTGTAATAGGAACTATAATCTTGATATTTTATATCATGGCTCCATGGAAAATGCCAAAAACGACTGGTGAAAGTTTAGGTCAGAGCTCGGATATTATTTCTGATACCTCGCTTAGAAACATCGAAATAGTCAAAACATGGACATAGGTTTTCAACATCTTGCAATACGAGCTGATAAACTGCCCAGACGACTCGAGAGACAACGAGAAATATGACTTGTATACCAAATACAAAGTTGTCGCTCAGTCAGAAATGCAAAAGGTAGCAACAAGGCCGCGACTTTTCCCCTATTGTGATATGGTTAAATGGGCACTGGACCATGTAGATATCCCGACTAGGACAATATTTAACACGCAGAAGGTGGCTATTGCAACATTTATGCTGAAGCATATGCATGCGATGTACAAATTGTCCCCCACACCCAATTTTACTTACAATGCCGAATTCTTAAAGGGTTTCAAAAAGAAAGAATGCGAGCAATTTGGAAAAAGCTTATCTGACCTGATCAAATATTGATGCTCACGTCCTGAAAAGTTTCGAGCGGACACTCATTGTATATATGCAATCTCTTCGATACAACCACAATTTATGTATATAGAGATGATGGTATGCAGGCTTTATGGAAGAGAGAGTAATGCACATTTTTTTCTCCCATGGGTACCGCTTATCCAGACAGTAGTAGAGGGGTACTCTTTCGATTGGGCTAAATTTTTGTCAGATAGTCTGGCCAACCAAGTTATAGAATATCAAGCACAAAGGGCAAGTGGGAAATCAACTTCATTTTTCATGTCTACATACATTATGGATGTTTTTTGCTTCATGACACCTTTTCCATTAATGAGCTGGAGCTGGACTCCAAATAATGCAGAGCATATTCATGTCTACCACTCCAAACTCTGGGAATATAAATCCAAAGACTTCATCTATGAGATTTTCAACTGTGTAATGGCACCAATGCATGTCATTATCTTCGGTCATCCACCTCCTAGGATTTCAGATAAAGTTGTGGCAAACTTGAACAGCGTGGAAGACTGGTACATAGAAGAACAGTTCACATATATTAGGGTTTTTGGCTATTTTGTTCCCCCATATGCCATGCCGCTATTCTTACCATACAAGATAGTATGTCGAGAAATTGCCAGGAAAACTCTGCTCGGCAGGATAAGCAAAGAACTCAAAGGAGTTCAGAAAAATGTATGGCCATCCTTTCCCATACACATTGGTACATATTCTTTATTATATTTCAGCCATGCCAAAGCGGAGGCCACGACCCTGGAGGAAATGAAACTAGTAGACATTGAATTTAAGAAACAAGATCCTCATAAGGTCATGGGTAACCATATGGCAAGTTGTGGTCTAAAAATATATGAGCACGAAGATTCCCCCCATGAAAAAATGTTCTGGGGAGTGATATCCTACTCAGAAGTCTTAAATCGGGTTCGAGCTCTGCTGCCCAGAGAGATGGCCAATTTCTACAAATTCCAGGAACACCGGAGAAGTGGCCTCCCCAAAGTTTTGCAGGGAAAAACCTCAAAAACTCTAGGTACACAGCAAATAGAATCCCAAGTTTCAAAGGATACAAATCCTGGCAAACAAAAAACTCCGAAGAAAATAAAGGAAACTGAGACCTCGAAACAGGAAACTGAGATCCCAAGCCAAGAGAAAAAACTCCCAGAGACATATACACCAGTTAAACAAGTCAAGGATCAAACAGAGACCCCTTCAAAAGGGGTAGGATACACACCCTTGTCTCTGTCAAATGAAACAGCTACAGATGCTATCATGAAACAAGCATCCAAAGAAATCAACGGTCCCATTCCATCTGTCACGCCCTTAAAATTTACAAAGGGGAACCCCAATGCAGAGATAATATTTAAAGAGGATTTAATAGCTATCTCTATAGAAGAATTACCTCSTAGCGATTTCTTTTTTAGCAAGAAAAGGAAGGTCGTGGTGAAGCGAGAAACATACCAAAAGGCAGGTGCAACARCCAAGAAGTACATAATATTAACATATGGATAAGCCTTAGAAGAGGAAGAATTCACTGATGAGATAGCAGGAACATTGGGGGCCTATGCAACACCCAACCAATATTCAGTTGTAACCTTGAAGGAATGGCTAAAAAAGAAAACCTATTAATTAGCAAATTACAGACTCAAATGGCAACTTTAGAAGCAAATGCTAGGAAGGAGCATGTAAAAACCTTGAACAACTCAGAGCAGTTGATTAACAGAAAATCGAACAACTCAAATCAAATCTTGAGAAAATGCAACAGTCAACTCAGATAAGTCAAACAAAGATAAGTCAACAGGAGGAGTTAATAAAACAAATGCAATATAAATTAAATTCTACTGAAATCTGGGTCATAGATGCAGTGGTATTTCGAGCTCAAGCCATGGAAATACAAAAGAAGATAGAAGCAGCTCAATAGAGTCTACTTACTAAAGTAGAAATCATCCAAGATCATTTTCAGTTGATAGATCAAGCCTTAGACAAAATCACCTTAAAAGAGAGAGAAGCTAAGGTGGCTCGAAGTACTTTCCAGGAGGCTATTATATCAACGACGAAAGAGGAAATGGGCATCGCTTCCATATTATCCATTCGAGAATAAACCAGAGGAAATGTCCTGTTAAAATCATGGGAGCATAATCTATCATAGAAAAAAAAATGGCTAAAGAGGTGAGAGACTCTTGTGAAGAAACATTCGGTGTAATAAATAAAAAAATGTTAGATCTATATAAGGAGAATAGCTGTGGAACATTGGGAAAAATTAACATAGTTAAACATCTGCTAGATATCAAGGAAAATGTGGAAAGAGGCCAAGTTGAACTATATCAGATAAAACAGGTTGATATTGCACAGATAGATAAATGGTTGATAAAACCAAACCTACAGTTATTGTCTATCATTATAGAAGACATGCAAATAGGAGAAAGAATGCCACAGCTAGAAAGCGACTGCTACGTTTTCGAAGCAAATGACCAAACTGAACTTCCTAAGTTGATAGCCCAGTTACTAGAAAAGTGTGTCAATTGTATTGAACAGGGGAAAGGGAAGACTTCTAGAGGCCAGTAGTACAGTTGCTTATTCCATCCTATTTTGGAGCTATAGGAAAAAAAAAGGAAAACACCCCACCAGCATGAAGGAAGACAAAGGACAACTAAGTGAAGCATTTCATCTTTTCATTTGTAACAAAAACATTAGAATGATATAATTCAAAACGTTTTAATCTAGTATAAATATACATTTTGAGAAAGAAACCAGGGCTTATTTTTGTCATTTGTAAAGGAGAAGACTCTCTTCACTGAGAATTAATACAAATGCAGGCCAAAGATTCTACATCTCGTCTATTCTGAGTTATGTGTTCTTTGTCTTTCCATATTCCCACATACTTTCATATATTTTATTTGATGAATTCAAATCACAATTTGGTACAACCTCTACTGTGGTTATGTTATACTCGGTAATCTAATAAAAAACAGTTTTTTCTATGTATTCACTATTAGTTAATACAAGACCTGAATGTTGATTAGATGCTATATTTTACACTTCATTGAAATTTATATCGCTCACTTTCTTCTTCTGTTACAGAGTAAGATTGTTCAGTAATTGGTGCCTTACTTTGATTAGAATCTTTGTGTTTTTTCTTTCATTTCATTCAATTTTCAAATTTAACTCAGATGCGAGAAACAACCTCT
Source organism: Picea engelmannii (assembly GCA_009831015.1). Lineage (NCBI taxonomy): Eukaryota > Viridiplantae > Streptophyta > Pinopsida > Pinales > Pinaceae > Picea > Picea engelmannii. The sequence goes on from ML838753.1 coordinate 9,898, forward strand.
GAGCTATTATTATATTAATTCGGTTCAAAGAAAGTTTCTCTGTTATTTATGTGGTGAAAGGAAAACATTGAAAACCTTTCCCTCATTTCCTGATGCCTGACATTGTACATGTAGCCTTAGTATAAACTCAGGAACAACATCTCCAAGACAATGGATTTCTAGATTGAGGTATTCTTCCTCTCTTTCATCATCCGTGACAAGATTATTTTGGAGAGGGGTCTGGACTTTCTGATCTTCTCTATCTTTGTTCCTTTGTTCCCTTTGCATAATCTGAGGATCATTGTTATTAGGCCTCCTGAAGTTGCCTCTGTTATCAACATTTTGAGGATTTATGTATGTCTGCTTCCCCTCCAATTCCAATCTCTCCATCCTAGATGAAAGTGATTTCAATAACTTGGTTACTTTTTCCATTTGAGGGGCAGTAGTAGAGGAACCAGAGGTTGAAGCTTCAAACCTCCCCTTTCCTCTGTCTCTATCAACCTTATTCCTGAGTCGGTCAATTGCCAATACGTTAAATTCTACTTCCAAGGATGCATCTTACATATGAGCCAAGGAGATAGCTCTTCTCTCTCTTAACAGGAGGCATAAGTCAGGATCAAAAGGACTAGCATCGGTTATTCTAGAAGAGGCTTCTATAGGATTTATCTCAGCGGGGATCTTATTATACATTTTGTTGAATATTTTGGAGAAGTCAGAGACAGACTCTCCCTCTTTTCTCTTTAGGGATCCAAACTTTGTGATATAATACAAAAAGTATTTTTTATCCCCCCATTGTCTCAAGAAGACATCATCTAAAGCCTCAATCCCAACAATGGATCCAGGAGAGAGGGCCCTGACCCATTTCCTAGCTTCTCCATCAAGACTGTGGACAAAAATCCTCATCCACACATATTCATTTACTATGACATAGTTATCAGCATAACTATAGAAAACTACAAGGTGCTCTTCTGTAGTAATATCTCCCTCCCCCGTAAACTTAGGAAGCTACTTAAGGTAGCCACCAACCGAGAGGGAATTAAGAGGCTGAGGCAAAATGAGAGGGGCGTATCTAGCAGCTACTATAGCATCCATTCTATTTCTTGGGGGATTAGCTCCTACCATTGGAGTGTGAACAGGAGGATGACCAAGAGGGGATGGAGTTCAGACAGGGGAGATTGGAGGTGTGGTTCTGGGAATAAAGGGAAACAACTGAGGATCTAGAGAAAAGGCCTCAGAGCTCGAGGGAATAGAGGTTTCCCTCTCTGTAAAAGCAAAAAATTTAACAGGAGGAGGAGTGGTGAAAATGGGAGAGGGGTGGTGAGTAGGAAAACTCCTGAAATTTAAACTTCTAGAAGCTACAATAAATGGTGTAGTAGGAAAATGAGAAACAACTACTGGAGTTGCTATAGAAGAATAATGAAAGTTACCAGAATCACCTAGTTCAGCAGTAGAAGTACCCTCCTGAAGGGTCTTTTTTCTTCTAATAATTTTCTCTGGATCAACTTCAGGTGTCACTAAAGGTAGTTTTGGAGTAGAGCTCATGTGTCTGCCTCTGGAAGCCACAATTGAAACCATGGAGTTTCAACAGTGGAGTCGCCAGGTGCACAATTGAAATCTTCAATGTTCTGAGTTTTGATGCACCTTCAGAACTAGTACTAAGTTTTGTCGTTCAATCCCAGGAAAAAATTTCAATTCATCCCCAACAATGACGCCAGAAATGTTAGCACTAAAAGTCACCTCTGGATTGCAGCAGAGGTAAGCCTAGTACCCATTAGTTTTTTATGTCACAATGAATAAATTTAAAGTGGGGTCTAATGGATGAAAACTCAAGATGATATCGCTTTAACTTAGAAAACTGGGTTGGTATGCACAGGCATATGAGGTCTTGATCTAACTTCAGACAATAAGTTGTAGCAAGGGTGAGTAGGGGGCAGAAATTGAGGAAAAAATGGAAGGGACTGCTATGGACATCCAGTCTTCTAGAAGCCCAAGGAGGAGAATCTTTGAATACAAGATCCTCTTGGACCCAAAACTTCAGGAAATTGAAGTCATTGTAACAACACTGCAATCAAACATACATCACAACATGATTACAACAACTTGAATGGATCATCCATGCCCGAGCCTTCAATATCAGAGGCAAAAGAGGTGGAAAACAAAGTTGACTTTCATTAAACAAGAAGTCTCAAAATGCAATACATAACCAGAGAACCAAAGGCTTTACTGAAAATCTACACGCGGGAGCTTATCTCAACCATCAACCATAACAAAAGATCAAAACTAAGTATTTATACTTAGAAAAACTTTCCACCACCAGGAGTGTGACCTGGATACTGCAATCAAGGCTTTGCGTTTACATCTCTTTTGCGAGTCTTCACTTACATTCTTCTGTTAGACACGATCTCCTATCAGTATGGGCTTTGTAGGAGAGTTCCTTGATAGTGGAACTTTAGGCTGACAGTCTGCCTCCACAACCATCTCTTCCATGATTTCCCTTTATGGGGTGAGATGAGGTTTCCACCACCTCCCCCATTTTCATTAACTACTTTCATCAAGATTAGGACAAGGCGTGACACCCATGACTACTCTAGGTGGTGCTCACGACTCCTCCGATTCAATCCCAATGCCTCAAGGACATGTAGATATTTTTCTGTGAACAATACAGGCACTTTCTTCCTTTCGCGCATCTCTTCGCCATCGCTCCATGTGACCTCGGGCCATGACCTCACGCTTATTCCATATGAAATTTTGGGATTTCGCATTTGGGAGTCTTCACTCCACTTGATTCCAAAAATATTGATGCTCGAATCTGCGAAATAGGCCATCCAGATTGACGGTTGGATTTTCTTTGAATTTAATGGCTAGGATGCTTGCTTGAAAACCTCAACCACCCACCTCTCTAGAGGCACTTACCCTTCTTTATTGCCCTGCTTCCCATATAACCACAGGTTGTGATCGTCGGCCGAACTCCAGGGCACTTCACGACTTCGCGTTTCGTGAATCTACATTGTGCTCCACGCTAAAACCTTCGAGTCAAAAAATTGCAAATTCTCAGATCAGGTGCCACATGTCCCTTTGAATCATATGGCCCAGATGAATATTGACATTTTGGGACTTCAGAACATCTGCGCATTCCTCACTTCAGCTTTCCTAAAATGATTTTCTCTGTGGTTCGGATCTGGTGCCACATGTCCTTCTGGGTCAGACAGCTCCTGCTGAATTCAGATTTCAGGGGTTCAACTCTTTTACAAATAACTTCAACAACATTCCGAACTCCCGATTCCTGTGATTATTATCCACCGCTAAAAAATGAACTTTCTTGGTTGCTTGATTCAAGTCCATATTAGACCACTGTAAGTGTTGTACTCGTGCTTATGGTGACGGTCATTGAAAACAAATACTTGGATGATTGGTTGAGCACTTAGGAAAGCAAAAGGATCAGTGACGGATTAAAGAGGGAAGTGACTAACCTTAGAGAAAACAACAAAGAAGAGGGTCAAGACTTCCTAGGTAAGACAACAAGGAAAACAGGTCGTTCAAGCGAATGAAGGAAAACATAAGAAAAACTACAAGCCGAAAGGGAAAAACTTAATATCGGGTCTGTGAAAAGGAGAGAGACAGGGAAAAACTATAGACTTAGGTAGAAACCACAAACCCATAAGACTCTGACAAGTTTATGTGATAACACAATATAAAGACCAGATCAAGGAACTGGAGGAGCGTGCAGTACTTATGACTCATCCAGCAGTTTGAGCACAAAGAGAGCAATACATGACAACAACTATAGAGAACATTATGAAAAACATACATAGAGAAGCAAAACTATTGGAAACGAGTGGCCATATATGGACACAACTATTAGAATATCGGATCCTACAAGAGATGCAAGGAAAGGAAGATAAATTTCATGCAACAATGGCAGATGTCAAGCAGTGATAGAGGACAATTTCACTACCAAAGAAGATCAATACTGTCATAGAAATGAAGAACCTCTAGGCAGAAGAAAATGCGGTGCAAGAAAATAAGATCGCATGAAACGATTAGCTGGATCCCCTGCAAGAAAATGCAGAACAATTGTTTGTGGAGATTGACATAGTGAAAGTGCACCTCGAAGAGGTAGGCATGGAGGGGGGCGAGATCTTAAGACCACCAGTCACCGTGCAGGTGGTCGAAGTCATGTCAGGAAGAAGCAACCAAGCTCAGGAGCAATTCCAATAGATAACATATATGTACGAAGCACTGGCACAGGCAGTGAAAGATATTGGAGTTAGGAAGTGACTTGAGATGAGTCATGATGTCAGTGTTGGGGGAATGTTGGGTGCAGGCCCAATTTTGAGGAAAAGTAGCATGTGTAAGGTAGACGTGCATGCAAAAGAGGAAATCATGTGAGGCACACATGCAAGAATACCTAGCCAGGATAGGGTTTTGGTTTTGGTAAGAAGATGTAATGGTTGGTAAGCCAAATATAGGTATAAGTAGGTACCTAGGAGGCTTGGTCAGGGCTCAATTTTTGGTCAGTGTTACTATGTCATTTGAAGCCAGAATGACTGTAAATCTGATTTGTTTTGTAAGCTGTTGAGCTAAGGAGATTAAATAGGGTATATCTTGAGGTTTAGATCATAGGCTGAGAAGCCTAGTGTGATCTAGTCTGCCTCATTGTAGATCTCGACTCGTTGAAGGAAAGTTGTAATGTGTGTGACGCTGTAGTTTGGAAACACCATAATAGAGAAGCCAAATATTTGTGGACATAGCCTAGGAGGGGTGAACCACGAGATATCATGTGTTATGTGATTGAATATTGTGTATTTCCTTTACTTTCAATGATTAGATGTTAGACAAATGCGTGAATGACTAGTTAGATCCACTATTTTACATGCATGAATAATAATGAAAGGGTATTCAAGATATGATGAATGTTAAAGTAACAAATGAAGATCACATATTTTAATCCCATATCCCCACTCATTCTCATGTTGCAAGCACTTGAGAATTGCATCCACCAATAGAACTATCTCAGATGAGACTGCGCAGTGCACTCTATGTACTGCATTGCCTTCTGGTTTACCAGAGGGGCCGATAGTTTTAAAGGGGTTTTGTTGGAAACCATAGTGGACCTGAACCTGGGTCAGCCCAAGAAAGGTAGAAAGAGATATATAATCCAACAATGGTTATTTCTTCAAGAAATTTGGAAGGGGGGGTGGGGGGTTTAGTGAGAGAGAAAGATGGACAGTTCCATGGAGATAGTGGGATGGAAACATGTGGGTTAACACAAAGTATCCTCTAGGCCTTCCTCTTTCCTTGATTTTGTATCAAGTGCCTATAGGTGGTAGGCCCCTGGTTATCTCATTTTGGGTCCTTGGTTTACGTCTTTGTGTGGGTCAGATGAGTGAGGCATCCTTACTGAATCCTGGCAGGAGTAGAGGAGGGGACAAGTGGAAGCCTTGACTATGTTATATTATGGGTAGGTTTTTGGGCCTTATGTGGTCAGTAGAGATGGTTCGAGTAGAAAGAAAAGTGGGGAATGATAGAAAGAAAAAGGGTAAGGAATATTGGGGAATGCATATGTGTCCAGGTAGAGAGCCTCCACTACCAGAGACGAAAATGAGGCCTTGGAAGCCAAGAAACATTTCATTGAAAATTGCTCTGAAGAATCTCAGAAAGAAATCGAGGAGGTGGAGGAAATGATAAGGGAAAAATGACAACAAATCTCAGATGCAAATATTAGGGAGGAGATTTAAGGCTAGGTTGAC
>ML838753.1:24991-43822 GCA_009831015.1 Picea engelmannii
TTTTGTAATTCTTTTCTTTAATTGTCTTCAGGGCCTACATGTACAATTCACTTTGTCATCTTCAAAAATTCATTTCTCCTCAACCATGAGGATCCACGTGACGTTCCACATACCACTGGAAAGAGCATGATGTATACTATCCATCCATGGGTGTTGTATATTCATTTTCATTTTCCTTCATGTCCAAATAACTTCATCAATCTTCTGGTCCAAAACCCATGACTAGGGTTGACATCAATGACAACAACCAATCTTCCAACATATATATCTATATATAATAAAATAAATTCGGATCTCTTAATTGTTGACACTCTGGACATGCAATCCCATTGTAAATGATTTATCAGTTATGGAATTAATGAAAGATTCAAGCATTTTTATCATTTCTACATACTGAATTTTTCGTAGCAGTATCTTCTGAAGACCGTGGGCCCAGTCGACAAGAGCTATTTTCTCATCTGTAATATTCTCAATTCTATTATAGTTCTGTGATTTGAATTTCCTTTCAACAGTTAAGATAAACCCGTTAATGTGTTGATTCTTTTATGAATTGGTTATGTTGTTCCATTTGCAGAAGGTAGATGTTCCATTTGGATATTATCAATTGTTGTTCCATTTCCAATTATTGTTAATTTATCACTTGTGAATTCCTTTCATTTAAATTCTCATTTGTTGTTCCTTTCGTTAAATTCACATTTGAGTTCCTTTCATTTAATTCACATTTTTTGTTCCTTCTTAAATATTCAGTAGATCGATGTTCCTTTCTAGTAGATTAATTAGTTATTGAGAGATTGATTCATTAAATGTCTTTGTAGATTAAATTGTTGTTTCTTAGCTAAATGAATGAATTCAGCAAAGTGATTGATGCTTTGATTCATGGTATGTTATTATTCAGACTACAATTTTGTTGATTGAGTTATTAGTTTCAGAGTTTTTAGTTAATGTGTGAAGAACTTGATTATTGCAGTAATTTAGATAGACTCACATTTGTTGTAACTAAATTATCTACATGATTTAAACCTCTATGACTATCTGCATAGACTTTGCTAACATTCTTGAAAGAGAAGACGAATCCTCAGTTGATAAAATTAATGTCAGACTAAGGTTGTTTTTAGGACACCTTTAGATCCAAACATTTTGAAGTCGTTGTCGGGGAGAATGTCAAAGATAGCATAGATTGCATCTCTGAAGGATGAGGTATCGAAAACAGAAGGTAAGAACCTATGTAGGCAACAAGTAAAATGTTTGTGCCAACACCCACCTTCAGCTGATGCATAGAGGTTATATAGGTGCATATAATTTGTGTCTATGTGTATGAATAAGAAGAAAGAACCTAAAAAACAAAAACCCTTACCAAAAACTACAAAATCCTAGGGCCTGGTGCCCCCTGGAAGGAGCACTTTCATAGACAGAATTATTCGAAAAGTTGAATCTCAAGCCTTGGTTGCACCTTGAAAAGGTTCTACCTGAGACCCTCAAGCAACAAATTCACCAACTACAACTCATGCTGAGGTTCATAGAGGAACTGAAGGAACTGAACAAATTTTTCAAAATAAACACACTCCACTTTTTAGTTCTTTAGGAGAGGGAAATTCTTGTAATTTGAGAGAAGGAGAAGGGGAGACCAGTGGATTTGCTGAGGCAAACCCACCACCACATGAACCTGGATCTCCTATGATTCTGGTAGGATAAGGAATACCTAAAATCCCAGACATAGGTAGCGCGATTGAATATCCTAAGGGACCAAGTAATCAATCACTTCAAATAGAACACCCAGACCAAGAAATACCTGAAGGTTATTGGCACATGTTCGGCCAAATGGCACAGCAAAATAAACCATGACCTCAGACTTCCACTTTGTAATATCCTATAGTTGATCCGGTTGCTAATGCCCCAATGAAAGCCATTCCACTATAGAATCTTCCAACCTTCAATGGGTTGATCTTAGAGGACCCTGACACGTTCTTATTTGAGTTTGATGTCCTGTGTAGAGGCTATGACTATAACTATGAACCCCAGAAACTAAAGCTATTTCCTTCCACTTTGAAAGGAGAAGCTTTATGATGGTTTATGGGACTACGAGGAGGAACTATAAATTCATGGGATGAAATGAAAAAATCCTTCCTTATGAAATATCAAAACTACTGTAGAACCATGGATTTAAAGGATGAAATATTTAAAATGTCTGCAAAAGAAAATGAAACACTAGAATAATATGTTGAAATATTTAAATATAACCTACAGAGATCACCTTATGATACACTACTAGGTGAGGTAATTAAAGCCACTCTAATAAAAGGTATGAATGATGAATGGGTAGAAACATTGAATTTAATGGGAAAAGGTGATATTTATCAAGAAACATGTGATGACATTGTCCAATTGTGCATCAGGTGTTCACGTGGTAGTACACAAACCAAATCAGGAATACAGGCTCCCATCACCAGAAGTAGTAACATTACTAGTGAGAGTGTCAGCTGAGAAGAAATTCAAAACATACATTTTGGGTACTTTGACTACACAATTGGATGTTCTTCAGGTTAAACAGAAACAAGCAAAAGAAGAACAGTCATTGGCTATATCTTGTCCACGATGAAGAAGGAAACATGGTTCAAGAGAGTGGTTCAAACCTGCGCCATCTCTGCCAAAGACCATGCGACAGAACAATGTCCATCGCTTCCAGGATTAAAGGTTGTCTTTAAATAAGTAGAATAGGAAACATAACTGGTATATCTGATGGCTCAACATCGCCAGTGGCAGGATTTCCCCCTAGGTATGCTAAAAGATCCATCTTCTTTATTTTATGGGCAGTTTAATCAACAACATAATTATGTAAATACATGGTAGGGTCAACCATTTGCTAACCCCTCCTGGAAGTCCCAACAATATCCTACTGCACCTTGGCCAAATCAACCAGTTGCTAATCCTACTTGGCATAACTTGCAATACCCTACCCCATTTTTGCATAATTCAAATAATAACCCCTATCCTTCATAGTGGACTAGCACATCTGCCCAAGCCCCCAATTGGACTCAAAACTGACAGTGCCCCATGGGACTGAACAATCAAACCATGCGATTGGTTGCTCAATATCATCCTACTTTACAAGCTCCACTTCAATTGCCCCAAAATCCCCAACCTCAAATGCGCCATCAATTACCGGCTCAACCCAACCCAAATCCTAATAACAGACCAGTCTAGCTCATGCAAATTGTCGAGAATTTGGAGGGTGAAACAAACTCTGTAGGGTGCAACGAACTCCATTTGATATCAAGGCATGTAATCTCTCATCAAGAATAGGAGAATGAGAATGATATACAACCAGCAATAAAATCATCGATTGTGGCCATAACAGAAGAAATAGAATAAGGGGAAAACACAGTCGAACAACAAAATCCTGATAAAGATGTAATTTCCCCTCCCTCATTTCCTGAAAGGCTAATGATAGCAAAACCAATTGTATATCTTAACTTTTATATCATAGGGGAAATAAAGAATCTATGTGTTAAAATTCCACTCCTACAGGCTTTACAAGATATTCCTATTTATGCAAAAACAATTAAAGAATTATGTGTGAAGAAGCCTGGAAGGAAAACTGAGAATCCATCAATAGTCCATGTGGTAGGAACTTTGTCTGATATTGTTCTAGGCAAGCAGGAGCCAGTCAAGTACATAGATCCATGGAATCTCGTGGTAACGGTTAAGATACAGGGTTATTTTTTTCCAAATACACTGGTGGATTTGGGGGCAACCATCAATATTTTGACCACCAAGACCTGTAATATCCTAGGTATCACCTCCTTCAAACCTACTTCAACTATGTTAGAATTGACTGATAGATCGGTGGCTAAACCAGTCAGCACATTACAAGACATAGCAATTTTGGTTGATTCTTAGGAATACCCAGCTGATTTTCTAGTTATCAACCCAAGAAGTAGACTCGTTGGATGTCTGTTAATATTGGGATGACCATGGATAGAAACAATAGATGAAAACATAGGATGTCGCATAGACAACATGAAAATTGCTAGAGGAAGTGATATAAAGAACCTTATATTGTATCCTCTAGCTAAACCAAGTTTGTCTGTCATACATTAGCAGTTGCAACCACCTAGATATCCAGAAGAAAACCTACAATCTCCTCTCACATTAGAAAGCTCTTGGGATAAAAAATAAGCTAGAAGATTATGCGATCAACATCTTCATTAACAACCCAACTGTTATAAGCAACCTAACATGTCGAATGATAAACATTGTTTTAGATAATGAAGCACAGGGATATCCATTGGAAGAATTGATGGAGCAATAGATTCCCACTACTGTGGTCCACAATAGCATTACAGTTGAAATCGCACCAGGAATATTTTTGAATATTAATTCCAATTTGAATGAGTAACAACAACAAAAATTGATTCATATCCTTTCTAAATATCAAGAGGCTTTTGCTTGGGAGTATCCTGACATGAAGGAAATTGATCCCCAACTATGTACACATCATATCTATATCGAAAAATATGTCTGACCCATCCGACAATCCCAATGAAGATTAAACCCTCATCTCAAGGACATTGTCAAAGAAGAATTACATAAACTATTGGATGTAGATTTCATATATCCTATTTTAGTCAGCCAATGGGTCTCTCCACTAGTAATCGTCCCTAAGAAGAATGGTAAGTAGAGAATCAGTGTAGACTACATAGAACTCAATAAAGCTACCCAGGAGGACCATTTTCCCCTAAATTTTATTGATCATCTCCTTGATACTTTAGTAGGGAAGCATCTTTTCTCCTTCCTAGATGGATTTAGCAGTTATAATCAGATTCAGATTGCTTTAGAAGACTAGTATAAAACTACATTCACAAGTCCTTGGGGTACCTTCTCATATCGAATATTTCCCTTTGGATTATGTAATGCTCCAGCTACATTCCAGAGATCTATTTTAAGCATATTTTCTTAATTAATTAATGAAGTACTTGAAGTTTACATGTACGATTTTACCCCTTATGGCACTGACTTTGATCAAGCCTTAAGAAATCTAGAGAAGGTATTGGAATGAGGCATTGCTACCAGGCTATGTTTGAGTCATGAGAAATTTCATATGATGATGATTGAAGGTGTGGTACTAGGAAACTATGTTTCTACAGATGGAATCAAGGTAGACCCAACAAAAATAGAGGTAATCCTTAATTTTCCTACACCTCATACACAAACTGAGGTACATAGTTTCCTTGGCTGTGCAAGATATTATCGCAGATTCATAGAAAAAAATTCAAGAATAGCTGCACCTTTACATGCTTTAAATGATAATGTGTAATTTCAATGGTCTCATAAGTGTGATGTTGCATTTACAAAGCTCAAAAGACTACTTTCAACAGCACCGGTGATGAGAGGACCAAACTGGAAATTACCATTTCACATCTCTTCATATGCATCAAATATCCCTATAGGCATTGTCCTTGAACAAGAAGAAGACAAGAAACCTTATGTTATTGATTTTATTAGCAAAAAGATTGCTCCTACCGAATTAAATTACACAGTAACAGAAAAAGAATTTTTAGCCGTTATACATGCTATTAATAAATTTTTCCACTATCTAATAGGCTATCCAATAATTATGTATATTGATCACTTTGCAATTAGATATTTAGCCAACAAACCAATTACTAATGGATGGGTTACTCGGTGATTGTTTCTATTGTAGGAATTCAACATCACCATTAAGGATCGACCGAGAAGAGAGAATCATGTTGTAGATTTCTTGTCTCGTGTACCCAAAATGGATAACTCTTTGATAGTTGAAGACCAATTTCCAGATGAACACTTGTTCATTGTCACTATTAAGACGCCTTGGTACATTGATGTGGTGAATTATCTGGCAGTTGGGAAATTGCCAGCACACCTATCATCAAGAGAAAGAAAATTAATTGTTCAACGTAGTGCACAGTTCACCTGGATTGGTGGATATCTTTTCCACATAGGGTTTGATCTTTATATCTGAAGATATATCAGAGACGATGAAATTCATAATGTCTTGAAGTCGTGTCACGATGACCTCTGCGATGGAAATTTTGTAGACCACAGAACTGGACATAAGGTTTTATAGATGGGCTATTATTGGCCCTCAATATTTAAAGATGAAAAGAAGTATGTTCAGGCCTGTGACAGTTGCTAGAGGATGGGCCGACCAGGCCAAGATGATGAAATTCCCCTACAACCACAAGTGGTGATGGAACCTTTCAAGAGATGGGCATTGGATTTTGTTGGCCCCTTCAACCCAAAATCAAACCAAAAATATTATATACTAGTTTCAACAGACTATATTACCAAATGGGTAGAAGCGGTGGCCTTTCCAAATACAACCAAGGAAGCAGTCATTAAATTTATCTTTGAACTATTCGTTCAGTATGTATTACCCAGGGAAGTAATCATGGACGGAGGGTCACAATTTACAACACATAAAATCTCGGCCACTCTGTGCAATTATCACATTAAACACAAGGTTACCTCCCCATACCACCCACAGGAAAACAGACAAGTGGAAAGTACCAATAAAGTCTTGGAGGCAATCTTGACAAAAACAATTTCAAAAAACCATAAAAATTGGGTAGTCGAGCTTCCAAATACCTTATGGGTCTATCACCCAACATGGCGTAACACTACTGGCTATTCTCCTTATCACGTAGTCTTTGTCAAAGAGCCTATATTTCCAATTGAATTTGAGAGCAAGACTCTAAGAATGGCCCAGGAAATTGGAATGGATCTTACAGAATCACACACACGACGCTTACATCAGATCAATGAGTTAGATGAAGCATGCTTTTTTTCTCTTTAGCGCACAACTGTTATTCAACAACAAAGAGATAGCTGGCACGATAAGCATATCAAGAAGAAATCCTTCCAGAAAGGTGATTGGGTGCTTCTCTATGATTCCATATTTTAGGATTTTCCTAGGAAATTGCATACAAGGTCGCTGGGACCATATGAAATCAAATAAGTCCATGATAATCGCACTGTCACTTTAGCCACCATCGACGAGTCTAGTTCTCCTTTTCTGGTAAATGGACATCGACTATGACTCTACCACCAACCACTTTCAAAAGAATCATTTTGCCAAGAAGTAAGTAATTATCCTACTGTTCATATTTTAGCTGGTTGGGTAGGTAACCTAGCAGCTTCAGCTCCATGAAATCGTTGTCTTTCTAGCATTGTACATATTGTATATATTTTTGTTTAAATATTTGATTGAGTTTTTAGGTTTTTCTTTCTAGGAAAATCTCTATAAAAAGATTTGAAGAAGAAAAACTAGAAAGGATGACTGCAATGAATATAATTAACACTCTTTTCTATTCCTTATTCAAAACATCAAATTGCTCCTATCTCACTTTGAAAAATCCATCGAATATAAACCTTTTTTTACACAGGAGATGAATATGTCATGTTCCGCATCAAAAATTTGGGCGACTGTACTAAAAGAATGTGCAGTTGTAGTAAATAGAAAATGGATGCATGACACTGTAAACCATCCAATATACTCCGATCATTGAATAAACCTACTCATAAAAATTAAATGAATTTAGTTAAATGACTAATCAATACTAGATTCGCTAAACATTTCTGCAGGAGATATACAATTACTTAATTAGATGGTTAAATTTGAAAATCATCGTCATCTTCCCGAACGTAACATTTGTTGTTCACTTTCTTGCAAATTTTGTTCCCTTTCCAGGTAGTGTCATTCATTCGAATGTAACAAATGTCGTTCCCTTTGTTGCGATTTTTGTTCCCTTTGTGGGTAGTGTCGTTGATTCGAACGTAATAGTTGTTGTTCAGTTTGTTGGGATTGTTGTTCCCTTTGCAGGTAGTGTCATTCATTCGAACGTAACAGCTGTTGTTCCCTTTGTTGCGATTATTGTTCCCTTTTTGGGTAGTTTTGTTGATTCAAATGTAACAACCGTCATTCCCTTTGTTGCGATTGTTGTTCCCTTTGCGGGTAGTGTCATTCATTCGAACGTAACAACTGTCATTCCCTTTGTTGTGATTATTGTTCCCTTTGCGGGTAGTATCATTCATTAGAATTTAACAGTTGTCGTTCCCTTTGTCGTTATTTTCATTCCTTTTTTCAGGTAGTATTGTTCATTCGAAATAAACAACTGTTGTTCCCTTTTGTGGTTGTTCCTGTTGTTTTTCCTTTCCTTTGAAAGTAATGATTCTTGTTTCCACCAACAATATGTGTTTCTGATACGTTTAGCCACTCCTTTAGGTATGAACTTCATTAAATAATTTTCAGCAACATCACTTCTAATCATCATGGTAACGATCTATCATTTTCTTTTTTAGGAATATCTAGCATACCTTATCAAATTGTTCATGGATTGATTTTTCCGAATTATCTTAATATTGTTCATAATCCTTAACCACCATAATTTGTTTCTTGAGCCAATATATATACATATACTTGAATGATAATTTTATTTTACATCATAATAAGGAGTCTAAGGCACATTTTTACTTGGCATTCTTACACTTCTTACGCCATCTCACACTCCTAAGGAGTAGATGATCCTCCCTTAATAAAGCCTAAAAAAACAAAGGGAAATAATAATAAAATAAGTAAATATAAATAAAGAAACTAACCTTCTCCAAAAAAGGATAGGGGGTCTCATCATGAGCCAACCTACCACAATCATAATAGATTAACACAAGTGAAATTCCCACTATGGCTACCACACCAGGGCAATGGCCTTTGGCATTTAGCATCAAAGGACAAGAGGTCTCATCACAAGCCGGCTTGTTCACTTTGTTGCAATCTAGTGAGTGGTATTATTGTTATCTGGCCACCAAACCAGGGTAGTGGCCTTTTTGGGAAAAGAATATTCAAACTATTTATTGAGGATACTAGCTCATATATGGGTCAAAAGGAAACCCTATTGAGGCTATGGATGCTTGTTGGTAGCAGTGGCTTTGTCTATGGTATTGAAGTTTATTTTAATATGCTAAGTTTTTATTGTGTTCATAGACTTCCTTTCTTAAAAAAGAAGCTATCATTCCGGCTATATTCAACACAAGGGAAAGTAACAAAATTATGGCACGTGGCATATTTATAAAATGTGAACAAATTAGGACTACTAGGAATATTCTCCCTTAACATATTTGAACATTGGTATTTGAACTTGTAATTTCCACAAAAGGTGTGATTATCGTTCATGATTAACATTAAAATTATTTGAAAGTTATTAACGGTCATTCTCCCAGCGGCGACAGTGCAATAAGTATCCCTCACTTGATTGACTGCCATCATTACGCTCACACATACCGATGGTTGAGGTCAACCTTTTCATTCATCGGGGGGGTGGACATTTTACACGATTATCGATAGACCATAATGATTACAGATAATGGGAAAATTTGTATTTCTATATACTATTGTTGTTCTGTAACTTTTACCATTTTTAGTGTTTTTCTCTCACGGGATGGTCTAACTAAGTTTGCAGTTGGGAACGATAGTTGTTTTGACTTGTTTACAGAAGATATGGGTGGCCAAAGCATTCATTGTGAGCCTACATTGCTGCAAGTAACTGACCAAGCAAGGGAAATTCTACACCGTCTAGAGTGGACGCAATACTTTAACAGACTGCAAGGATTTGATATAAATGTCGTGCTAGAATTCTTCCAAAACTTACATGGGGAAGTCTCATTAATTCAAGGCATACAAATACCATTTATTAATGCCATTATAGCCGATGTAACATGCCTCCCAAATTAAGAAACACAGTGGACTGGTAAATACACAACACTCAATCAAGCTATGGAGTCCTTCACGGAACCGGGGGAAGAATTCGACAACAAAGGGAAAGGCCTCAACCCCACTGCTCTTAGTGAACCCTGGAGGGATATAGCAGGTGTGATACAAAGATATATCACATGCGACAGGAGATATGAAGTGGTGAGACCTCACCACCTCAAGCTTCTGGAAATATTAAAACAACGGTTAGTGATCAATCTACCATTCGTTTTTAATACCATGCTGCATGAAGTCGCTAGAAGAATCCAAAAAGCCAAAGACCCTGCCAATGTAGTTAGTCATCACGAGTTAGTAAAATTGATAGTAAACAAGACCTTAAACCATACACAAATAACTTGGGGGGACTTAATTGAACCCGATAGGCCCCTGCAAATTGAACAACCTGAATTCCAACATGAAATTCCTCCACAAGAAATTGAGGCATCCCATATAGAGGGAGATAATGCCCAAATTGAAATTCTAGTACCCCAACCTAAAATAGAAACATACCTTATTCAGTTGGAAGAAAATCAGATCATACAGGCAGGAACATCAAAGAATAAAAGACATAGAACAATTTATAATCCTGAAACCTCCTCTATCAAAAGAAGAAAGGGTAAAGAGACAACACAACTTGAAAGCACTCAGGAAACTGTACAAACAAAACAACCATCACATGAAAGCCCTGCAGAACAACATGATGATTTCTTCGGAAGTTATGAAGAAGAGATGGCCCAAGTATTAGGAAATGTAGGGATATCACTTACTGAAGATTCATACAGGTCAGGAGAACCCCAAGCTCCAACTTATTCTCATTCAAACCCTATATTTGATCTTCCTGATATGGAGATGCCATCTCCTGAGGGAGCAGAATAGCGGGAACCTCAGTTCGATGAGAACAATCCTTTAGAGCAACCAAATCACCCAAAAGATATATGGAATCAATTACCAGTTGATCAAGGTGGGGAAGACCTTGAAATTCCCCTTAGACAGAAAGAGACAGCAGAAAAAGGCAATAATAAAATTAGAAAAATGGAACATGAAAACAAGACATTGAGGAAGAGGGTCAAGAAAATAAAAGTATTAAAACAAAAAGTTGGCAGATTGAAAGAAACAATTAGACAAATTAAGAAGCAACTGGAACAGGCTGAAAAATCTGATAAGATGAAGAAATGTAAGAGGGAATAGAGTACAGGGAAGAAATCCACTTCCTAGAAGGGTAGTTCACACTAATTCTGTTGAAACACAAACATAATTTCATACTCCTTTAAAATCAGTTGAAATAGAAACTCAAACAGAGGCTCCAACAATAATAGAAACAATTGTTTAGATTGAAGAAGTATTTGATTCTCATGAACATGATCCCACTATTAAAAGGTTGGAAGAAAAACTGGAACAATCCCAACAAACCTTGACCCAATGTCGAAGTGAAATGGTGGCAGTGACATAACATCAGAAAGTTGTCAGACAACTTCGATCCATGTCAGCAACTAAGAATGAGACCTTTGCTGAGATCATCAGAGCTAAAGAAAAGGTGAAGAAGGTACACGACCATCTTGATGGAGCTTTGGAGAAAATCAAAGAAATTTTCTCTGCTTATTCTGATATGTTAGCTTGCAAGGCCCCTGCTACTAATTATGCCCTATTTTTATTAGAACATTATCTATTATTGAAAGTGAAATCTATTAGGGAAGGCACACCTTCTGAGTTTATCACTGTTTCTAATTTTGTTTCATGTTTTAAAGAACAAGAGGATGGAGTACAATGCTTTTTGTGTGAACTATACCTTCACAATTTCATCCTAGAGGAAAACAGAGAAGAGAATCCCAATCCATTCACTGGGGATATCCAGTTTCAGGCCTTCTTGTCTTTTTCCAAAAATCAAATCAGGTGGGATAAATCACATAAGGTATTCATGAAAAGGGAGAATGGACTAGACCTATGGATCAGAGGGGAACCTCCTAAACCCTTTGATACCATTATGCAACATAGAGAATTCATGAAGAGGGAGAAGGTTGTGGAATCTTTAGCTCCCATCCATAGACATGTTGTACATTCAAGGCTATAGTATTTTGGAGAGATTAAAGAAGAATCCCTTTCTACTACCAAATTAAGATGGAATGTCTCTTCAAATGATTTCAAGAATAGGGAACCATTTGGTTTCAAAAAATTTCAAGCAGTTTCTCTTAGGTTAGAGAGGTATGCCAAAATGATCATGGAATAAGGGCCTTCCTGGATTGAATGCAGTTACATTACTCCCATTATTTGGTATCCTCCATAGGGTTATCAAAGTGTTTATGAAATTCATAAGAAAAGGGAAGATGATGCTTTTGAAGAACTTAAAGGTAAGCATGGGTTCTGAAGACCTAGAGAATATACCTCTCCACCCTTCAGTATCACTGATCTGCATATAAAATCTCTTGTTGCATGAGGACATGCAAAAAGATAATTTGGGGGGTATGTTGGGTTGAGAAAAATGTATAAATATTCTCCTTATTACTTTGGCTTGTGATATGTTCTTTGTTGACTTTTCTATTAATTTGAATTAGTTAGGGAAGAAAATTGTTAAAAAGCTATTAGGAAATAATATTAAATGATATTAGATATTTCATGATCTTTGGTTTGAATTGTTTTGATTTTATGCAGAAATGGACAATTGTTGGTAACTGAAGATAATTAAGAATATCATGAAGATGCACAGGCCATTGAAGATCGAAGAAATCAGACACAAAGTAGTTCAAAGGAAGATTGACTTTTTACCTTGCAATCTTCATAAATAGTAAAAGAAATCATGAGGATCTCTCAATCCTCAGGATAGCTTAATTTACTTATCTCTTTGTATAATATAAAGGATGGTGAATGATAGAGAGATACCCCCCCAAAAAAAAACATTCAGATCTCTTAATTGTTGACACTTTGTACAAGCAATCCCATTGTAAATGATTTATCAGTTATGGAATTAATGAAAGCTTCAAGTGTTTTGATCATTTCTGCGTACTGATTTTTTCGTAGCAGTATCTTCTGAATACTGTGGGCCCAGTCGACAAGAGCTATTGTCTCATCTGTAATATTATCAATTCTCTTATAGTTATGTGATTTGAATTTCCTTTCAAAAGTTAAGATAAACTCGTTAATGTGTTGATTCTTTTATGAATTGCTTATGTTGTTCCATTTGCAGAAGGTAGATGTTCCATTTGGAGATTATCGATTGTTGTTCCATTTCCAATTGTTGTTAATTTATCGCTTGTGAATTCCTTTCATTTAAATTTTCATTTGTTGGTCCTTTCGTTAAATTCACATTTGTTGTTCCTTTCATTTAATTCGCATTTGTTATTCCTTCTTAAATATTCAGTAGATCGATGTTCCTTCCAAATAGATTAATTAGTTATTGAGAGATTGATTCATTAAATGTCTTCATAGATTAAGTTACTATTTATTAGATAAATGAATGAATTCAGTAAAGTGATTGATGCCTTGATTCATGGTGTGTTATTATTCAGACTACAATTCTATTGATTGAGTTATTAGTTTCATAGTTTTTAGTTAATGTGTGAAGAACTTGATTATTGCAGTAATTTAGATAGATTCAGAATTGTTGTAACTGAATTATCTACACAATTTAAACCTCTACGACTATCTGCATAGACTTTGCTGACATTCTTGAAAGAGGAGACGAATCCTCGGTTGATAAAATTAATGTCAGACTAAGGTTGTTTTTAGGACACCTTTAGATCCCAACAGATACCTCGCCCCAACTAGAAATAGGGGATTCGGGCTTTTGTTTTAATTCCACTATGAGGTTCCTCCAGTTCATAAAACTTACAAAGGAAAGGGGGTAGAACCTTAACCTGGAACCCTACCCAACCAGGCATCCAGGAGACCAGGTAAAACTTAACAAGATGAGTCCTTGGAGCTCTAGCAAACAAGAGGTTCAGTTACACGTCTCCACACGCTTCAATGGGTAGAATAATTCTTGGGACTCCATTGGTGAAAATATGACCATCATTTCTCAACTTACATAGTCACAACATTGAATTCATATGAAGTCATAGGTTCCAACTCGAATCATTTGAGAGTCTAACGTCAAACACCCCTCGCACTATGAGATCAGGCATACCCATTATTTTAGATTTCATAGAGAAAAATCACCAATAATTAAATCTAAGGCATAATGGGAGCATAAATCCATACATCCCTCTACTCATTCTCAAATTCTTAGGATCTCTGACCAAGATATATTTATATTTTGTTCTCATAGCTTAATTAGCTAGCCATTTTAAAACACATAGATACCTGTTAGTACCATATTTGACCATGACACTAATATAAAGGTTTACCAAGCTTATAAGGTCGAGACTAGACATGATAGATATAGAAAATATCAGAAAATACATGCACTAGGTGTCTAAGGTAGGATTTAAGTGCTTGGGTGCTTATCAAAAGATAAAATAGGTCCTATAGTGCTCCAAAATGGTGTAATCCCTTTTAGTTGAGGATATTACCATGAGACCATATCCCAGGAACCAAGAGCCAACAAATGTGCATGACTGATCATCAAACGTCTGCAAGCGAGGAAGATCTATGAAATATGATCATTGTCGCATCATGAATATGCTGGAGAGATAAGGAGCATAAACAGTGTGACAATAGTTTAAGAAGACATGCATTAGAAAATGAATGGTGTCACTTGACAAGAGAATGGAATGAAAAATCACCCTCGTTGGGTCACGACAGTGATATTATGGTTTTACCAAACCACTCATCTTCCCTTTATTAAGTTCCCATCTGTCCACCGACTTAGAATAAGATGGAACCAACTCAGCATTGCACCTGGGACATTTGAAAAGATCAGTGACAATGTGGCATCCCAACAGAGCACTCGTCAGATCCAACCTGAAGCTGATACCTGGATGAAGGGGGCCCACTGGGGACACTGAATAAAATATAAATCCCAGTGACACGTGGCTCGTTCCATTGGCACATAAGCACCAACATGGACCACTATGAAGTCACCATGTGTCCTTGGGACCATCATGACATCAACATGATGTCACTCAAAATTTAGCGCCCTCTCCAAATTTTCAAAGGAACCAAGCCAAGGGGGTGGCGATGCATGGCCATAAAAGGCATGAGGAAGTAAATTTTAAATGGCTACAGGATAAAACAAAGGCACGCCAAATTAGTTGATCAATAAGACGACATACAACATGAAATTTGGCCTCACATCTAGGTTTCCCCACCAACTATTATACGATTACTTGGAGCTAATAAAGTATGAGTATTGTTGGTGCCACACACACACCTGTGTAAGCTACATATACCATAATATTGTTATCATGTGTAGTGAATCATTTCATCCCATCAGCTTCCTCAATAATCCTGTGTCGATCCCTTATAATATAAATACCTTATTAGCAGAAGAAATTAATCTGTGAGTAATTCAACTTCTAAAGGTGAGTTACTCATATGCTAGGTGTCATAGGAGATGACCCACCTTCACAGTCTCTCCCCTTAGGATAGAACTACCAGCCATCCTAGCTACAGACGTGTATAGAATGTGTTCTGAAATTGACAAAGGGGATACGATCCCTTTCTTCTTTTATCAATTCAAATTTGAGATAAGTAGTGTAACGTACCCATCACCCAGCTAAGCAACATTACATGTAAAAACTCATTAAATTTTTAAGATTTACTGCTAATTAAATTACGGTAGATTACCAGCCGTTGATCACAGTCATATTTGACCATTTGACTGATACTACAGTTCTAAATGCATCTAACAGTGTATATTAAACATGAATACAATTCTTCAATCAACAACAAACACACAACGTTCATATAAACTATTTACACAATAGAATTTAACATAAGAACATAACATAAACACTTATCTGTTAATGACTAACCAACTGGCTATAAACGAAGGATCAACCTCCTAACCATAGCCATTGATGATCTTTTTCTCTCATTAGAAATCCACCCCGAGCTGAGGCTATGATTCCATAAGGAGATCTATCGCACTAGTTATCCACTCTCCACACAGAGAAACCCCAAACCCAAGTTCTAGTCTCACAACAAATCCAAACCTCCAACTCTCTCTTTTCTTCACAATCTGAACTACCCAAGGAATGTACTCCCTACACTGCTCACATTCCCTCGATATGTACCATTTGTTTATCAGGGCCATGAGTGCATTCGATTTTCCAGGAATCACTCAGCTGGGCACTCTAGGAACTCTTAACTGTTTCATGTTTTCTCACAACAACCTTCACAAGGATCTGATATATTTCCTCAACATGAAATCACACCACATGCTTACAACCTGATTTTACCTGCACACCGGCCTCTATCTCATCATAAAAACACATCCAAAGAACAACTTCCTTCAAGTATATTATGGTTGGTCCTCTTCCCAACCCTCTACTTCTCCTTTGTTGCCCAAAATATACATGTAAAAATTGTCCCTATTCTACATACAAATTCCCTCTTCTTCCTTGCTTGCTTGAATCACACTCTTCTCAAGGATGATTTTACTTCATCCCATTATCTCCAATAACTATGGGATGTGACCACTTGCACCCAATGTCTTACATGATTGGGATACACTCATGTAACCACTTCCCAGGTTGTCAGGGTTGGAATAATACCCATTAACAATTCCCCCTTGGAACCCTCTCTCATTTGGACCCATATCCCCCCATTGTTCTTCATCTCTTACATATCATAGCCAATGATTATTACTTTTATTAATTAATCAATGTTGATAACATGCATTTCGTCCCCCAGACACATTAAATCAATATGAGTTCTTCACCCTAACAGATCGGTTGACCAGCCTAATTCACATTTACACAATTACATTATAATTCATGGGGATTAGAATTGGGGATGTTACATCCCCTCCCCCTTATTTTTTCACTGTACTCAATGCACAACATCTTACAAGTGTATTTTCATTTTACAAATTCGGTTCCCCAACCAATAATCAACATATAGGATCTCTGGCCCAAAATCATGTAGGAATTCAAGCCTAAGAAAATTAAATAGGAACTATGGCCCCAGTACGACATATACATAGGAACATAAATCCCCAAAAATCACAATACAAAGTCACTATATCCCAAAACATATACATAAGTCACTAGCATTCTCCTACAACTATCTTGATTTCCTCCAGCTCTCTTCCCATTGACCTTCCCAACCCAAGGAATGGAGTCCCATTTGTTTATCAAGGTTCAACTAAGAAATTTTCCCCCTTCACTATCCTCAGTCCCTTAGGCTACACCATTCATTTATCAAGGTCTCTCTGGCATAGGTAACTAGGAATCTCACTACTAGGAACTCAAGGGACTCACTGCTGGGAAGAATATCAGTAAAATAACTAGCAACAACCTTGTTGTTGCAGTGTGACTCACACAAGAGTTCACTCTTTAGGCCTAACAACATGGTTCTTTGACAATGCAACTCACAGTAGAGTTCACTCTTCAGTTCTGACAACCTGGTTCTTTGACAATGCAACTCACACTAGATTTCACTCTTCATGCCTGACAACCTGATTCTTCGACAATGAAACTCACACTAGAGTTCACTCTTCAGGCCTAACAACCTAGTTTTTTTGATAGTGTAACTCACACTAGATTTCACGCTTCAGGCCTGACAACCTGGTTCTTCACCAATGCAACTCACCCTCTAGGCTCATGCATCCCTTTCACTGTTATACAGTTCCTCAGGTGATCCATCATTTTCCAAGGTGTTCTCACGCAGAAAAATGCCAACTCACTGCTAGAATTCCACTAGAAATGTATAACATGTGGCAATAATCCCATCTGCATTACATGCATACAATTAATATGAGACATCATCCTATAATTATAAAATTTCAAATCTATTTTACACGGTATTTTGTTTTTCCCAAACATGAGTATTTTTGCTCATAGTTGTTTGGCTCTTGTAGTAGTAGATATCAGTCTTCCTTATGGTATTACATCCCTTCCATATCGAATACCATTTCCCCTCTATTTTTCTCTATTCCATGCATCCAAACAAATTGTTAGTATATCGTAACAATTTTCAATTATTAATTTCTCAAATCTGGTTATACAGGGAAATAAAAATTCCCACGCATGAGATTTTTGTTCATTATGTTTGATTCTTGCATCTATAGATATCAGTATTTCTTATGGGAATACATCATTTCCATATCCCAAACCATTCCACCTGCAATTTTCCTCAACTTTCTTGCAACCAAACAAGATTATTAGCACTCATGCATATTTTTAGCAGTTCATGAAATGATATTAGAATTGTATCTACACAACAATTCAATCATTTCCAACCATTATTCACATTAAAATGGAATTCTAGTCTTCATCATATTAGCTAGAATTCCTCTATCATTCATTGTACATGCATTATCAGCACATCAATATTTTCATAATGCAATCAAACTTTACCAATAATTAAAACCAATGTGCCAATAATCCTGGCCACATATACACAATGCATCATTACATTGATTTTGGAATACCATATGTTCATGTCATGTATTCCACCATGTGAGTTGGAAGGTATGGCCCATGCCTCAATACACCATCCAATGTCTTCCCCACAATCGTCTGATCCTTTGGATACCTTCCTCTTCAACCCATACACAACACTAGGAACATCATCCCTTAGTGTTATTTAGTGTAGGAAAAAAGGTTGCAATCCAAACTTCAGTTACATAAGGAATAACCATTATGCACTGGGATGGCACTATATCCTTTCCATATCCAAACTCATCATGGCCTCACACATGACCATCTCAAATTACATTCATTGTTATAACAAGATTAATGTCTCTTGACTTAACTCGGTTATGAATTCATAACCAACATAACACAATATGCAATTGAATTCCCCATAAATGCATTCAAATAAAAAATAATATTTGCATACTCAAGGCCTCCCGCCTTTTCGTCAATTCAAATATTGATATTATAATGAGGGAATTCTTACCTTCATTCCTTTCAACATTTGTATGTTATAACAACCCCAAATGCATACCTGCA
>ML838754.1:0-26851 GCA_009831015.1 Picea engelmannii
TTCCCAAAAAACATCGTTTAGGGCCTCAAAATGGCCCCGGAAGTTAAAAACTGCTAAAAATAGTAAATTACCAAAATTGCCAGAAACATGTTTTGGGCCAGTTGGAGAAGGTGGGTGGCCACCGATATCCACCTGGATCAAAATTAGAATTGGTTGAAGTAGTTGAACTACTTCAATAGTTAAGTTGACTAAAAAATCAACCAAATTTTTAGTTAGGGGGGAAAAGTAATAAATCATAATAAGGGTTTTAAATAAATAATAACTAGTAGGTGGGACCCCTTGTGACTCCATTTAGCTATTAACAATCATAACATAACTAGTTTATTAAGAAAAAACACCCCTCCTTTTGACTCCCATCATCACATTCATATTCGACAATTTGTCTCATTGATATTTGAAATTATTTTCAAAAATATATTACTGATATATCCAAAGAAAACATGTTGTCCAAAAATTCTGAAGTCAACTGTCATCAACAATAAATAAAATAAAACTCAAAAACCATATTTTCCACTCTGAGATGCAATATTTTCTCAATTGCTGTTGTCACTCTTTGATTTCTCTAAATTTTCCTTTGGCTGCGCTGAGACTTTAGGCCTAATTTTGCTCATCACATGAGAACAATCGTCCCTCCAATGCATCCGGGAAGACACGGATTTATCAGAGCCATTGGAGGGTGAGGAAGGGGCATCCGTGGATTTTCCTTTGTCAGGGGCATGGTGGGCCTTAGTTTTCAACCTTTTGCTAGCATGAGAGGACTGAATTAGTGAGTGGAAAGGTGCAACTTGGACAATCTAATTGATAGGCAGGGGAGCAGGTAAGGACAAATTGGGCCAACCACGATGTTGGGATACTACCGGGTGGAAAATATCTTGCCATCTGTCATTTTCGGGAACCTTAGGTTGCAATGAGACATGAGGGGACACGGGAATACCGGGGGCTTGTGGAGCTTGGAAGGGATGCCTTTCAGGCCTAGGTTGGATGACTCCTTGCCCAAGCCAATTAAAAAATCCAGACTGAAATAACTGGGCTAACTCTTGTGAGTCAACATCAAAGTTAATGGAGAAAATAGGCCTTCTACGACCCCTTTTCTAATTACCCGTTCCTCGGTTACCTCTGCCATGGCTACCTCGACTGAAAAAATGCATTCCTGCATGCATGATTGATTAACAAATAATTCTTTTAACAACCATACATGAAAACTCCTTAAAAGTATGAAATAAAATTTGGCTCAACAACATATCACGCTCATGCAATCCAATCCATACAAATTGCTTAACTATTGTCAATGAGCAAGGGGTGAACAAAGGTTCTGGGATATTCGAGGGGTTGTATTAAGCGAAAAAATGTTAAAATGAGGGGGAAAAGAATCATGGTTACTGCTCAAAGACAACAAACAATCAACTGTAATGTAAACCAAGGAATATATCACTGTGTTCCAACCAAGAACTGTGATTTCAAACTGTTTCAATACAAAATTATCTTAACTATAATTAAATTTTAAGAACAGGGAGTGAAAAATGAATGTGGGACGGCGAGGGGGTTGTAATTAGCGAAAAATGAAATAATGGTAAGGAAAGAGAGTGGATGCTGTTCATAAAATTAATTAAGTAATCCATAAAATCATTCTATATCAAGCGTAAACGATCCAACACCAACCAAATAATCACTGTGATCAAATGAACAACTACTGTGTATAATGCAATCAATTCTGTGCATTAACTTGCTCATTGTTAGCAATCAACTCTTTAACACTGTGTCACCAAAAAAAGACAATAAGCATTCCACAACAATCTGTAGAAGATTTATTTTTCTTCTCATTTGTCCATTTAATGTTTTAAAACAATTCCCGAATGAATAAACAATCACTTAATTCCACTCTATTCAACACTAAAACATCAACCACTATCCATGGATTATTTCATTCATCAAACCAGACACAAAAATCGTGCCTGATTTTATTCCTCAATTCCATTTAACAATTAAGTTGTATTGAGACCATACTGTCACAAAATCTGTGCTCATCTTTTATATCAACAAACAATCATCAATATATCAAATTGCAATAACCTTGACTTTCCATTTAAATGCACATCAATCACTACTTCGACTTATACAATGCTGTATGATACACAAACCAATCAACAAAACGCAAGAGCATTGATGCGACTGTAAATGTCTATTTACTTTGGCTCTAAACGTCAAACGACGTTGAGCTATCAATCCAATACAAGGAAACATCGACAGTAAAATACATTTCTCAATTCAATCAGGCTACAACAAAACCATACCGTTATAAAACTCGTGCCCATATCTGATGGAGTAATCAAACAATATCCATAACATACATGGTGGACAACCATGCCACAACTATTACGATTGCAATACTCCTATTTGTCAATTTAAAACACATAGTCACAACAACCATCAACTCAACATAACATGCTATAGGAATCCCACACAACCAATGCAACACGCACGAAGGATTGCTGTGACTCAATCAATTATAAACTAATGCTGGGTTAACAATTCAATAATTACAATGTAAGAGACAACAACTATTTATTCAATCCCATTTCTCCAATCAACCAATTAAAAATGTTGAGCTTATCAATTCGATTGTCATAATAACCAATGCAGTGACTAAATACCAAAACCAACACCACTGTCAACATAATCAACGGGGACGAGCCAATAATTGAACACTGTAGACAGTACACAACCAATTCACAAAAATCAACAGTATACCCAACAGGACATAACGATTCCCTCTATCAAAAACTGGGCTTGAGAAATCAAGGGTTCGCTCTGTGGACCAACACAGGGAGACTGGAGTCGACCCCCAACATCGGGTGAGAACCTCTGAGACCAACGGTGCACACACATGGTATACCACCAATGACTTCGTAGACAGGGTGACATTTCATGAGATAGAAGAGACTATGGACAAAGGAACAAAGGCTTCATTTTGGTCTTGTAACAACACTTAGAACACATAGGGTATAACCCTCGTGGTTTTCCCATTCAACCAAAAAATGCTGAGATAAACAGAGCTGAGAAATAGAAATCAACCTTAAGCAATCCCTTTTTCATAACAACCATCATAACCCACTACGCAAAGATCAATAACATGAATGAACCCATACCCAAGTGAAACAATACACAATGACACAAGGTGTTTCAAACCCATCAACCCCATAACAGAAAAATGACTAGGTATGGTCATAAGAATGCATGGAGACAGCCAGCCGATATGGATCGAATGAAACCCTTCAACCAAGATCAATAAGGATGACAAAGAGCCTTCATGGCCTCTAACACTCAGAATGATCAATGAATAGTGACTTCAAACATTATTGCAATGAAAATCACACCAACCATTCATTCCAGAAAAATATCACAATTTTACATAGTTGCCAATCTTAAGAAAAGCACAAACCCATACATCACCAAGCCAATATGTATTTCATAACCAGAGCGGGTTCATGGATGGCGAAAATACATACCTGTAACCAAGAAAACCTTAAAAACGCGAGCTTGGCTGAGCATTTCTTCCTATGCTTGAAAATCAAAGCTTAACCACAACGATCACAATTGAACAATAGCCAAGTCAAGGTGACAACTAGTGGGAGGAGTATGAAGTGATGTGAAGTAAATGCACATCGCCTCCATCCTCCAGTCATTCAATTCCATAGTACACACGAGCCCACTATTCCATTAACTCATTCAATTAAACCATGCATCGAAACCAACATCCACTATTTTCCAAAAGCGCCACCCTATGTCACATTAACCACTGCCAACCATACTATAATGCATATCACATGTATTTCCATATATCTCAATAAATCGTATAGCCACTAACCCCGTTAGCTAGGACTAACAACCATCCTTTTAATTCTGATGCATATAGTGTAGCATATTATTATAGTATAGTTTCTTCCTTTGTATTCTGTTTATATTTCTTTTTATCTCTTTTCAACTGCTCTTATGTGTTGTTACTAACATGTCTCTTGTGTAGGTGTCACAGTAATGAATCCAGGAACATATAGCAAGGGTAACAATGGATAATCATAGTCCATCGTAACATGAAATTAGAGCTTAGAGCAACAGAAACAACACATAACATGCCTTATCCATCATTCATTTGTCGCAATTAGAACTAACACATAACATGTCTTATCCATTGCCAATAAAACCAAGATTTCATCAATCATGTAGAACCCTGTAAGTAGTGTCGAACAACAACATAAACATGAAATAAGAACAAGATCTGAGCTCCCAATCTATAAGGGGTCCCACCTACTAATATTATATGTCTTGTTAGCTTATAATAATAGGCTTTAGCAATACTTTGCGGGAAAAATCCTTGTTGCGATTTTAATCGTCAACAAACTGTCAAATCCATTGGGAAATTTGTTTTCAACAGATTAGAACTCAGAACTCATGGTTTTGCAGGTTAAGAAGAAATAACCAGGAAAATTATGCAACAGGGGCAAGTGAGCGAATTTAATGGAAAAATGAATGGGAATTCGGGAATAACTCATGAAAAGTGTTAAGTGTAAGGGGTTTTACCACTATGTGCATAATCGTTCAACTGGGATAGACTCTTAACTTCCAGGAGAAAATTTATGTACTTGCTCTCTTAAATTCTCAAATGGATGAAGAAAAGGAAAGCAAAAGCGAGAGATTACCCAAAGAATTTTTTTATACAATAGTGGAAGAAAATAACAATTTCAAGTGTGCTTTTCAGGGGAAACATCGTGACAACTGTGTAAGATTGATTGCTATTGACCAACAATAGCTTGTAGGAGTGTCACTGTGGCAGAATTGATCCAACATTTTATTTTGACCAAATTATCTAAAAGATGGTAATCAACAAAATCATGACAGAAGTACAATTGCAAAAATTAAACAACAACAATAAAATGACAGAAATGTAAAAGCAGTAGGAAATGTTTTAAAATAGAAAGCATAAATCAAACTATTGTAAATCAGAAAAGAAAGTAGTGAAAAATTTAAAGCAGAGCTAGGTTACTAGTATACATAAAATCTAATAGCGTTAAAACTTTTCACATTGGTCCCACGTAATGTTTCAAGTGAGAACCGTTAGTGCTGTAGGAAAACAATTTCTCCTGTAAATCCTTTAAAATGTAAGAGTTAGTATCCAGGACAAAAGAAATTTTGAAAGGACCCAGAAATAACACTTGGAAATCTGAGGTAATTATCAACCCTTTAACGTATACAATTAGATCATCAAGATAGATATGGATACTGATTAATTTGTCAAGAGTTTTTTGTACAGGTCTTTTAAAAGTGGTACTTGCATCAGGTAAGCTAGAAAGCAGGAATTTATAGTCATGGTATCCCAATTAGTGATAAGAGTGGTTTTGTGAGCACCTGTCCCTTTCTCCTTTATTTGTCTGTAACCCAAAAAAATGTCAAGTAAGGGCCTCATCTATGACCTTACAACCTGTTGCAAAAACATTTCCATATTAAGAGGAGGGAAAGGATTTTTCATAATATCCTGACCGACTGTGTGAAAATTAATGCATGTTCTAATATGATTAGTGTCCTTCATAATGGGTCCCCAATTGGAAACCCATTCAGGGTACTTGACCAGAAAAATGATCCCAGTCCTTAAGAAATTTTCCAACCCCCTTTGAAAAGTTGCTTTAAATGCAGAGTTAATAGGTCTTAGTTTCTGCCTAACTGGTTTCATGCCTTCCTTGATGGGGATAGCATGATGTATAAGACCAGGATCAAAACCACAAAGATCCTCATAAGACCAAGAAAAAACATCTTGAAATCCACCAAGCAACTTGGCCAACTTCATTTATTCTTTATCAGAATATTGGACACTTATTTTAACATTCCTTGAAGATTCGGGTGCCCTAATGTTCAAGGAGATGGTTTCACCTACCTTCCTTCTTGAATCCTCTTCCTTTTGTTTCTCTTTATTGCCTACATCACTCGATGAAAACAAACTCTCTATAGGAGTCAAGCCTTTAGGAATCTTGTTATCTTCTATGGATATAATTTCCTTAGGCTTAAAAGGTTCATTTTGAATGAAAACACAATTTCTCTCACCGATAGGGAAAACCTACGAAGATTATATCTTGTCAAGGATATGCGGATGATAGAGAGGTCGAAAAGTACAATCAGGTTTGTAAGGCAAAATTTTTCGATTAGGAGAAGCTGCAAAGACAACTAACCGATCAACCATTGAGTTTAACTCCCTCTTAACATGAATGATGTTGAAAGATAAAAGGTTCGAGATAAGTGCCCAAACAGTTTGGGTGTATCGTTTCATCAACTTGTTGCTAGGAGAGTAAATCTTACGTACGAGGTTCACAACAAGCTCAGAGTCCCCAAAAACTGAAAGGTGACCACAACCAATATTATAGGCGTTTTCAATGCCCAATAACAAAGCTTCGAATTCGGTGACATTGCTTATGCAAGAAAAATCCAACCTATAAGAAAAGTTATGGATTTTTCCTATAGGAGAAATCAAGATAGTGCCAGCTCCATTACCTTCATTAGAGCATGAGTCATCAAAGTGCATGTGCCACATACCATCATCTAAATCAATTTGTTGCAAGGGAATGTTATCCTCCTCAACAAAGATGGAATACAACCCTAGGTCCTCTTCAATATAATTCACATTAGGTTGTGGAACACTCTCTATGTAAGGTTAAATCCTTCCCTATCTAAGGACTATAATGTTTTTACCATTCCGAGGAACGGATAAGTGTGTCCCATCGAGTGAGAGGTATCCACCCGTCAAAGCTTGCCAATCTCTTCCCAAGATGATTGAGTAATTGCTTACTAGCATATCAATTACCTGAATACTAAGGGTTGTCCTTATTTCAGGGTGAGTGCACAAAACTAAGGTCACATCTTTAATCTCGCCTATGGTTGTTTGTAGTAGACTAATATATGAGAGCATGCTTCTGGCATTTTCATTTGTACAAGACAAGCCTAACTCTTCCATAATAATCTTCGACATCAAACTTGGGCCCAAACCACCATCAATGACGCAACAATGGGAAATCTTATCCATAATATTTATAGAAATGTAAAAAGAAGGATTTTTTTATAGGGTATCTAAAGTTATGTACACCTACTTTATTTATAGATGAATCCTCTTTGTTTACCTCTTCAGAAAGATTGGATACAACATAAGCTTTTCCTTCCATGAATTGTTTCATATGCATCTGTTGTTTAGGGATGACAACGATGTCCAAAAGGGTTGCATCTGCTTTGATGTTGGCCAACTGATTCAAGATATTGTACTTGGAAGAGGGGAGAGGGGAAGTTGTTCCTTGACTGTCAGGAACCTTAGGAATCTGAACAATAGCAACAGGTGAGGATGAGCTCGGGCTAGAAGAATTGTGGGGAGGATCAAATTTTCCCTTGGGAGCATAGGATTTGTTCCTAGTATTGATGATCATGACATTCTCTGACTCTGCAAAATCTAGGATAACGATAGTAGTTTCTGGTCTTTTACCAAAGATCTTATTTCTATCACTCTTCCTTACCTCACATGTGGCTTCCTCATGGTGTTACTCATAGAAGTTACACCAACTTCAAGGCAAGATAGATTTAGGCTGAAAATTATTTTCAATCGGATTTCTAAAGGGGGGTGCAGAAGAGGATGAAGATCCAGGGGTGAGAGGGAAGTTAGTTCCCTTTCGCTCGAACACTATCATACGATTGTTCATGTCTTCTACTAGCTGTAAGAGGGTGGACATGTCTGTCTGTTTAACCGATTCTCCCCGAGGAAGACATGTTCTCTCAAGTTGTTCTTCATACTCTAAACAAGTATGCAGAGCAAAACCAAGATTATCAATGGATTTTTCCTCAAGCCTATGACGGTAGGGGGAAGGTAATGCATTATAGTAATGCATGAAAGCAGCTTGGTTCTGAGGATGAATGAGTTCAAGGATTTGATTGTATAACTTAGTGAAACACAAGTTGAAGGAATTTATGGTTTCACCATCCTTATAGGCGATGCTATTGTATTCCCATAACTTCTTGGATGGGCTCTTAGATTTCCCATAAGTGGATCTGAACCAATATATTAACTCCTCCCAAGTAGACCAAATCTTAGGAGGAAGGACAAAGAATTTGGCCACAACCTTTCCCTCCAAGGAATTGACAAATAAGCGCATGCACGTATCATTGTCATTGGCTCCTATGTTGTGACAAGCATTAGAAAATGCCACCAAGTGTTCGTTTGTAGTGACCGTGTTATTTCCTGAAAAACTAGGGAGATGTTCTTTGAATTTAGGAATTGGACGAGTAGCAGGTGCTAGGCTAAGAGGAGAGGACACATGCCATGGTGTTGTTGTGGCATCTTCTTCAAACTAAAAAATCCCACACTTTTTAATTAATTTGGTGGGATTTGTGGTAGATTGGATAGGGATATGGTGGCTATATAAGCTACCAATCACTGACGAAGATGAATACTTAGAAGAGGAAGCAATTCCAGTGCCACCAGAGCCACCACTAGATGCCATCTTGTGGATGATAGGTGAAGGATAAAAATACAAACTTGAAGAATCAAACAAAGTTATCCTTAAAGCACTTTGTTGGGTAGATAACACAAAGTTCCTTCTTCCTATCTCATCAATAGGATTAATTTCGGGTGATAAGCCTCTTCTTCTTCTAGAGACACGAGAGTCTAAGGACATGAAAGAAAGGCCAAAATTGAAGGAACAAGAAGGTTACTGCTGATTTCTAGGATGTCTACATCTAGCTTCCCAATGTTCTTGGGCACTAATATCTCACTCAATTGCTGCCCATGAATGATTAAGCTCAACATGAGTATTGGCAGTGTTTAAAATGGTGTTAAATAGGTTCAAAGCAATGCTGATATGATATTGAAGACTAGGCTTAATATTGGGCTGCCTTGCAACATGCACAATCATTAAGAAATAAAACAATGAAATAATCAATATCAGAAAAATAGTTGTATTCGATGATAATCGAGTATAAAAAATAACCAGAGAGATATTGAATATCTCCCCAGTATGGTTGCCAAATAAATGTTGAGAAAAAGATATGAAATGATCTTACTCAAGCATTTTCAGATTCTGCTTGGCTAAAGAAAAATAGACGAGAATGCCACCCTATGTTTATAGGCATCAAAATTAATATCCTAACTCACAAGTATTGATTACATGTGCTTAGGCTAGTCTTTTTATAAATAAAAGATTGCTGGAAAATTCATTATTTATATGATTTTATGAATATAATAGTTGCTGAAATAAATGTAGAGACATAAGCAAAGACACCAAGATGATAATCAAGACAGATGAGACATAAAGCAATCATTTTTTTCATTTCAATTCACCAAAGAGTCATTCTCTTTACAAAATTTCGTGAATAAGTTTTGGACCAAAGTCAAACTTAGACATCCCCG
The DNA here is from genome assembly GCA_009831015.1 of Picea engelmannii. Classification (NCBI taxonomy): domain Eukaryota; kingdom Viridiplantae; phylum Streptophyta; class Pinopsida; order Pinales; family Pinaceae; genus Picea; species Picea engelmannii. The sequence goes on from ML838754.1 coordinate 9,428, forward strand.
ATGGAACATACAAAAGGACCTCTGACAAAAAATAAAAAAGTGAACTCTAAAGCTAGATCAACTTGCCACAGATTGTTGCCCACTCGACTCTGCACAATAGCCTTTGTCAGTCATGAAAACTAATTAAAAAACAGACAACTCTACATAGAGTATCAAAGAGAGATCAACACCTTTGAAAAACAAGTGTCTGAATGATGTAATTCAACCCTGAATCTTGCTGTCTACAATAAGACCCTGCTACCATAAAAAAGAATTAGGCTTGTGATTAATTAAGGAATGAATGAAAATTGAACTATCTCAACATGAACTCAAAGAGCAAACCTTAGTATGCTTCTCCTTCTATCCTCCCCTTGTTCCTCCCTTTCCTTTTTCCTTTAAGCAAATTAGAATTGGTTGAAGTAGTTGAACTACTTCATTAGTTAAGTTAACTAAAAACTCAACTAAATTTTTAGTTAGGGGGGAAAAGTAATAAATCATAATAAGGGTTTTAAATAAATAATAACTAGTAGGTGGGACCCCTTGTGACTCCCTTTAGCTCTTAACAATCATAACATAACTAGTTAATTAAGAAAAACACCCCTCCTTGTGACTCCCATCATCACATTCATATTTGACAATTTATCTCATTGATATTTGAAATTATTTTAAAAAATATATTACTCATATATCCAAAGAAAACATACTATCCAAAACTTCTGAAGTCAATTGTCATCAACACTAAATAAAATAAAACTCAAAAACCATATTTTCCACTCTGAGATGCAATCTTTCCTTGATTGTTGTTGTCACCCTTTGATTTCTCTAAATTTTCCTTTGGCTACGTTGATCCTTTAAGCCTAATTTCGCTGATCACATGAGAACAATTGTCCCTCAAATGCATCCGGGAAGACACAGATTTATCAGAGCCATTGGAGGGTGACGAAGGGACAACATTGTCTTTTCCTTTGTCAGGGGAATTGTGGGCCTCAGTTTTCAACCTTTTTCTAGCATGAGAGGACTGAACTGGTGAGTGGACAGGTGTATATTGGATAATCCGATTGATAGGTAGGGGCATAGGTAAGGACAAATTGGGCTAGCCACGATGTTGGGAGACTGCTAGGTGGACAATCTCTTTCCATCCGTCGTTTTTGGGAACCTTGGGTTACAATGAGACATGAGGGGGCACGAGAATACTAGGGGCTTGTGGAGCTTGGAAGGGAGGCCTTTCAGGCCTAAGTGGGACCACTCCTTTCCCAATCCAATTGAAAAATCCAGCCTTAAATAACTAGCCTAACTCTTTTGAGTCAGCATCAAAGTGAATGGAGAATCTAGGCCTTCTAGGGCCCCTATTCCAATTACCTCTTTCTCGGTTACCTTTTCCATGGCTACCTCGGTTGAAAAAAATCATTCCTGCATGCATGATTGATTAGCAAATAATTATTTTAACAACCATACATGGAAACTCCTTAAAAAATATGAAATAAATTTTGGCTCAACAACATGTCAGGCTCATGCAATCCAATCCATACAAATTGCTTAACTATTGTCAATGAGCAGTGGGTGAACAAAGGTTCTGGGATATGCGAGGGGTTGCATTGAGTGAAAAAAATGTTAAAATGAGGGGGCAAAGAATCATGGTTACTGCTCAAAGACAACAAACAATCAACTGTAATGTAAACCAAGGAATATATCACTGTGTTCCAACCAAGAACTGCGATTTCAAACTGTTTCAATACAAAATTCTCTTAACTGTAATTAAATTTTAAGAACAGGGAGTGAAAAATGAATGTGGGAAGGCAAGGGGGTTGTAATTAGAGAAACACAAAATAATGGTAGGGAAAGAGAGCGGATACTGTTCATAAAATTAATTAAGTAATCCATAAAATCATTCTATATCAAACGTAAAATATCCAACACCAACCAAATAATCAATGTGATCAAATGAACAACTAATGTGTATAATTCAATCAATTTTGTGCATTAACTTGCTCATTGTTCACAATCAAATCTTTAACACAGTGTCACCAAAATAAGACAATAAGCATTCCACAACAACATGTAGAAGAGTTATGTTTCTTCTCATTTGTCCATTTAATGTTTTAAAACAATTCCCAAATGAATAAACAATCACTTAATTCCACTCTGTTCAGCACTAAAACATCAACCACTATCCATGAATTATTTCATTCATCAAACCAGACAAAAAAATAATGCCTGATTTTATTCCTCAATTCCATTTAACAATTAAGTTGCAATGAGACCATACTGTCACAAAATCTATGCTTATCTCTGATATCAACTATACACAGTGGACAATCAACAAATAATCATTAATATATCAAATTGCAATAACCTTGACTTGCCATTTAAATGCACAAAAATCACTACTTCGACTTATACGATGTTGCATGATACACAAACTAGTCAAGAAAATGCAAGAGCGTTGCTGTGACTGTAAATGTCTATTTACTCTGGATCTAAACATCAAATGATGCTGAGCTATCAATCCAATACAAGGAAACAACGACAATAAAATCCATTTCTCAATTCAATCAGGCTGCAACAAAACCATACTGTTATAAACCCCCTGCCCATCTCTGATGGCGTAATAAAAAAATATCCATAACATACACGGTGAACGACCATGCCACAACTATTACAATTGAAATACTCCTATTTTTCAATTTAAAACACACAGCCACAACAACTATCAACTCAACATAACATGTAGTAGGAATCCCACACAACCAATGCATCACGCATGAAGCATCACTGTGACTCAATCAATTATAAACTAATGCTAGGTTAACAATTTAATAATTACAATGTAAGAGACAATGACTGTGTATTCAACCCCATTTCTCTAATCAACCAATTAACCATGTTGATATTATCAATTCAATTGTCATAATAACCAATGCAATGACTAAATACCAAAACCAACACCACTGCCAACATAATCAACGGGGATATGCCAATAATCGAACACTGTTGACAATACACCACCAATTCATAACAATCAACAGTATTCTCAACAGGACATAACAATTCCCTCTATAAAAAACCGGGCTTGAGAAATCAAGGGTTCGCTCTGTGGACCAACATAGGGAGACTGGAGTCGACCCCCAACATCGGGTGAGAACCTTTGAGACCAACGGTGCACACACATGGTATACCACCAATGACTTCGCAAACATGGTGATAGTTCACAAGATAGGAGAGACTATGAACAGAGGAGCAAAGGCTTCATTTTGGTCTTGTAACAACACTTAGAACACGCAGGGTATAACCCTTGTGGTTTTCCCAATCAACCGAAGAATGTTAAGATAGATAGAGCCGATAAATAGCAATAAACCTTAAGCAAGCCCTTTTGCATAACAAACATCATAACCCACTGCGTAAACATCAGTAACATGAACGAACCCATACCCAAGTGAAACAATACGCAGTGACACAAGGTGTTTCAAACCCAACAACCCCATAACAACAAAATGACTGGGTATGGTGATAAGAATGCATGGAGACAACCAACCGATCTGGAACGAATGAAACCCTTAAACCAATATCAATAAGGATGATAGAGAGCCTTCATGGCCTCTAACACTCAGAATGATCAATGAACAATGACTTCAAACATTATTGCAATGAAAACCACACCAACCATTCATTCCAGAAAAATATCACAATTTTACACAGTTGCCAATCTTAAGAAAAGCACATACCCATACATCACCGAGCCAATATCTATTTCATAACCAGAATGAGTTCATGGATGGCGAAAAGACATACATGTAACCAAGAAAACCTTTAAAACACGAGCTTGGCCGAGCAGTTCTTCCTCTGCTTTAAAATCAGAGCTTAACCACAACGATCAGAATTGAACAATAACCAAGTCAGGGTGACGACTAGTGGGAGGGGTATGGAGTGATGTGCAGTAAATGCACATCACCTCCATCCTCCAGTCATTCAATTCCTTAGTACACACCAACCCACTATTCCATTAACTCATTCAATTAAACCATGCATCGAAACCAACATCCACTATTTTCCAAAAGCGCCACCCTATGTCACATTAACCACTACCAACCATACTATAACACATATCACATGTATTTCCATATAACTCAATAAATCGTATAGCCACTAACCCCGTTAGCTAGGACTAACAACCATCCTTTTAATTCTGATGCATATAGTGTAGCATATTAGTATAGTATAGTTTCTTCCTTTGTATTTTGTTTATATTGTTTTTTTATTTCTTTTCAACTACTCTTATGTGTTGTTACTAACATGTCTCTTGTGCAGGTTTCACACTAATGAATCCTGGAACATATAGCAAGGGTAACAATGGATAATCATAGTCCATCGTAACATGAAATTAGAGCTTAGAGCAACATAAACAATGCATAACATGCTTTATCCATCATTCATTTGTCGCAATTAAAACCAACACATAACATGCCTTATCCATTGCCAATAAAACCAAGATTTCATCAATCATGTAGAACCCTGTAAGCAGTGTTGAACAACAACATAAACATGAAATAAGAATCAGATCTGATCTCCCAATCTACAAGGGGGGTCCCACCTACTAGTATTATATATCTTGTTAGATTATAATAATAGGCTTTAGCAATACTTAGCGGGCAAAATCCTTGTTGCGATTTTAATCGTCAACAGAGCGCTTGTCATAGAGGGTCTCAAAATCTCTTTGATGTCAACAATATTTTGTTAGATTGTGAGTCCCTAGACAATCACAAAGTCTGAGACCATATTGATATGAGTTGTAATCCTTATCTATTGATGAGGTGTTTTCATGATCCAATGATGAGTTGCCAATGAGATCTAAATCTAGAAGTGGTCCAATCCATGTACTATACATTCATATCATGAGATCAATTCAATGTGTGTAACATAATGGTATAAATCTTTTTGCACTATTTCTTGTTGTGTTAATTTTAGCTCCATGGTAGTTATCCATGAGAGTTTTATTGATAAGAAAATAGTGAAAATGTGGTTGTGATCATAGTAGATCTAGTTTACGAGTGGCATCGATTTTGGTTACCTTGGATTTCGTCATCAAACAATGGAATGTCTTCAAGAAGATCTATTCAACTTGGAGACAAGTATAGAAATTCTTTCCGAAGAACTATGGAGATATGCTGCCTTTGAACCATGGAGATAGTTGTTTTTCAATTGCCTAAAAAACAAAATTTTCAATTTCTTGAAAAGATCTATTACATTTTCGAGATATATTATAGATCATTGTATAGATCTGTTTTGCATAATCTCCATCTGCCCACAAAAATTTCAAGACAATGAGTATTTCTTTCTTTGCGAGGAGTTCCAAGTCCAATCTCAAGATCATGCCAAGGATGTGCAACAATAGATCTATGCAACAGAGCAGAAATTATCAACGTGACTAGAGGCCCGACATATAACTAAGCTGGATTTTGATGCACCACATTGCACCAGATCTCGTTGGTCTAGACGATATTCACTGAAATCACACCATATCATAGAAATAGTTGTAATCACACCAGATCACACCAATATTTTGTGAGGAGAGAAATTCAGATCACACAATTCACTTTAGGGCAATACGAAACCATGAATGCGCTGGGGTACATCTAAGATTTTTGCAGATCTATTCTTGTAGTTTCAGGTGATCTACTCTCACGTGCCCTCCATCTCTCCTCTTTGTGCTGCAATCAGCCCTTCCAACCTGCAATTCATCTTTTCGAGCATCAATTCAATTTCTATTCAGATTCATAAATTAAACCCTAATTTCATTAAGAAAGAACATTCCCCCAACAAAGATTCTCAGGAATTTCCTCACTAATTCCCGACAATCTCAACAATTTATATTGGTGTGTGGATCTCCTCAACAAGCTTCGATTTCAACAGTTTTTCTCATGATTTACTCAACAAACAAATAACAAGCAACAAAATTAGTCGTGGATAGCTAATAGATCACCACTGATCGAACACATTGTTTCAATTTTTGTTCAAGGTAATATTAATGGCATTGGGTAAACGTTCTACTTTTTGGATTTTTTTTGGCCGGAATCCAACTATGTAAATCTGGATAAAATCGCTATTTTTCTATTGTTTAAATTGCATTTATGAATGTATAAATAGATTCAGTCTGCTGAAAAACTTCTGAGGCACTTGGATTATACAATCTTAGCCACTCAAATCTGCAGATCCAACCATTCCTCACCCGATTTCAGACAAACTCAAACTGAAAAAATCACCAGAAAACTTCCGAAAGATAAAACTTTTAGACTACTGCAATACTAATGCAGACCAACTTTTTAATGAATAAAAGTTCTTAAAAGAAAACATTTTTTATTTAATGTTTTTACTTTTTGAAAATGTAAAACATTTTTTATATAATTGTAAAAGGTGTTTGGAGTATATCTTGAATTTGTAAAGAGGAGAAAATGAGAATTTTTACATTGGGTTATTACATATGTGGAGAACGAAACTTGTGTTTGGGCACACTATTGTAATCATAAGAAGAATAACTATAGTAAAATTATTATTTTTTCCTTTGTGTTCTAGATATGGCTGAAATCTAAATAAGGGGATGGTAGGAACACTTTGCATTATGTGTGATGGTAATTATTTTCATGGTTGTTTGATGATTTCTTATATCAATTGTGATGTGTAAATTGTAATCTTTCACACAACCATAAATACATAGAGCACACAACAATTTAATGCAATTCAAGCACAAGTAATACAATTGAAGTTCTTGTAATCAAACAATTGCAAAGAACATTCATTCATTCAAGTTGTTGATGGTATCAAACATTCAAGTTGCCGACCACATTAGCAATGAACAAATGGATAAGTTTATGAACTCAACACATCGTGGAGCATTTGAAGCTCAAATGTAACTTGCAAACAACGTTTTTTTGTAAGATTACTTGATCAAGTTGAATTGCACTTACAATAGTTCTTTTTGTTTCAAATCAAATCAAAATGGAGTTGAATTGTATTTATCAGGAACACTCTTGGTTGAATCTGACACCCGTTTGAGTCATTATAATTCAAAATTTGACAAGGTTGAGTGGTTAAAACTCAAACCATTATAAACATCACACTTTGGGTCCATCAAACACCCTCATCTTGTTAGAAAAAAAAATCAAGGGAGCGTGATACAAAAGAAGCATGTTCAAGAGAGAGAGTACAAGTGGGCATGACAGTGATGGTTGAGATAATGGAATTGGTTTCCTTATTGGAAACTTTATTGGAAACAACAGAGAGAAATTCGGTCATACTGACCAGTGAAAGGAAAATGTTATCACATGTTTGCAAGTCATGCAAACAAAGATCCATTTGTTAAAATCTCAATCCCAACCATTGAAGGATGAAATCAAGGATCTCAAAAATCAACAACCAATAAAGTCTTATGAACTAGTTTTTGTTCAAAACAATCCTCTCTATGATGATTATGGTCATTCAAATCAATAGTGCAATCAAGAGAAACTTAGTGAGACAACTCCAGATGCATATGCAGATGAAGTTGTTCAAGTTCGACATGATTGAGTTCAGGGCAATCTTTCCAACAACATTGCAAGGCCTTGGGAAGAAATACAATTCAACCAAAATCAACATAGCTTGGGACATGGCAAAGGCAACAACTTTCGTATTCCATATTACTCTAAACCAGTTCAGTTTGTGAATGGAGTATTGATTGAAAAAATTATGAATATTGATAATAAGTGCCAACATTGTCACATAGTTGGCCACATGGAGAATACGTGTTTTGATCTCCATCCTCATCTTCATTGTGGGAAGACAAATTACCTATCTGAAAAATGTTGAAAGAAGAAGAATACTAAAAAACAAATTCATTATGGATGGATAAATTCATGGAGATGGAATCAAAAAGTAAAGAAGATGCATAAGTCTTACCATCCAGTCAAGATAGAGGTAAAGCCACAACTACGTGAAGAAATGAAAAAAGAAAAAAAATCTTTCAAACAACTATTCAAGATGATTTTGGGCATGGTTTGGGTCCAATTCTATATGTTCTATTAAATTAGAACATGAATCAAAGATCGTATTGTCCACACCTCAATGGGGGAGCACATTGATAAAAATGATACTCTCTTAAACCTTCAAGGGGGGGAGTGAATATGCTTAGTGGTAAACCAAAACCACCACATTTGATCTGGATTTTATGAGCAAAATGAAATGCCTACAGATTATTAATAGGTGCTTAACACAAAATAACAGAGATACAATAAAACTAGTTTTCTATTCAATAAGGAAATAAGCTGAAACTGTAAAATGCAATGGAAACAAGCTTTGCTGGAATGGTGACAGCTTATCTTTGAGAAGAGATGTGACGGCTGTGCTCATTCGAAAGAAGATCATTACAATGAGGTTCTAAAGGCCTTTTTACAATAAACAGGAATGACAAAAACCCTAGAAATCCAAAAACTTAACCCTAGGAGATGAAGCGCCAAAAGTCATGTGGGCCCTGTTTGGGTAAGTTAGTACATCAACTTCCCGGGGTCGTAACTTTTGCATACGATATCCGTTTTAGGTGTATGATAGCCCGTTGGAAAGGTATCGTCGATGAGATTCATTTTGGGGGATCAATTATTCCTTTGGTTATTATTGAGAAGCTCAATCCCAAAAAACCTTCATTTAGTCCCTCAAAATGGCCCCGAAAATTAAAACTGCTAAAAATAGTAAATTGCTAAAATTGTCAGAAAATTGTTTTGGACCAGTTGGAAGAGGTGGGTGGCCACCGATATCCACCTGGATCAACATTATTCAAATCAAATTGGTTAGTGAACATCCAAAACCACCACATTGTTCAAGTACCAATGAAATATGGTTAGTGGTCAACTAACAAAACCACCACATGAAGAATCCAAAGCTCAATCTTGGATCCCTTCAACTATGAATCATTGAAAAAGAAAAGAATCCAAAGCTCAAGCTTGGATCCTTTCAACTATGAATCATTGAAGAACAAAAGAATCCAAAGCTCAAGTTGTTGATTTTTGTATCTTCATGTAGGTATTCTCACATGATCCTAAGTGTTGGGCATTTGGGAATCGTGGTGGGCATCACATCACACTTTCGGTTTAGTGAAAAAACCCTTGGATTTGAGTGGGGGATTCATGGGTTTGATGATGGGATGTGGGCTTGTGTTGGGGCTTCACACCCACAAGGAAAGCCTAATTTGATATTGAATTGTGGAGGGGATTCTATATTGATCCCTAAGGATTGTATATAAATAAGATAGGTTATTGTGACATCACATGTCATGTAGAGTGTGTGGAGACATGCTGGAGCTAACATAAGTGAGTTTTCACTTGTGCTAGGAGGATTGGTGATCTCGACAAAGGGGAAGTCTACAAGGTGGCGAATCTATCCCAAGAGAGAGAGAAGGGAAGAAGGTTGCACATGAGAAAATTTTTCGTACCATACATGGTTTGCAGGAAGACGAAGCACGTATATACATGGGTTGTAAATGAACGAATCACACATAGGTTATACACAATTTGCAAGAGAGAAAACAACGTATGTACGCAAGTTGTCATTTGGTGAATCATGTATCTGAAGTTTCTGGGAAGGTACAGATCCATACAGGCTGACATGTGACATCAACATGCCATACATGTGCTTTGATGCCGAGGGACTAGAGAGTTCCCAACACCAACATCTCGACCTCTTGGTTGGATAAACCAAGAAGATGCAGGAATGGTCACCCTATTTTATAGCCTAAAATAAAACATTAGACCCTAACTAAAGAGTAAGAGCCTAAACATAATATTTTTTTATGATTTTTCAAATATTTGATTTTTATTTATTATTTTAATACTTTGTACTTCTATATGAATAAAATGCAATCTAAATAAAGTACAAAGTTTATAAATAAAGTTTAGAAACACTTTGAAACCTTTATTGCATGTTTTTAGATTTGTTATTTTTTTTTTTATTATTTGCAATATTTGATTTTTGTTTATATAATTCAAATGTGAAATTAAACCCAGTTAAAGTGAAAAATATAAAGTACAAACTTCAAAAGAAAGTTTAAATAAACTAAATTGAAAATTGAATATTACAAAACCCTAAGATTATTTGTAATGAACCTTTTATTTCCTTTTAAAAGATATTATTAATAAATAGTTTGAGGAAATAAAAGTTAAACTTTAAAAAACAAAACAAAAATAAAAGATAATGATTATATACAAATGAATATTGCTTTGTATAATTTTTAGTGAACAATTAAAATAAAAACATTTAGTAACAAAATTATTGTAAACATAACCATTGTGTGAATATTTACAAAACTAAAAATGCTAAACATGTTATAATGAATCTTTTCTCCTTTAATGTTAAAGTTAGTGAAAATAATGCTAATTTTGTGTTTCCTTTTAAATGTTATAGTTATTTTAAAGAAAATTAAATTAATAAAAAGAAAATAAGTAAAATGTTATATACATACAAATTTACAAAATATGTGATTTGCATTTTTTATATTTTTAAAAGTAGCTTTAAAGAAAATGTAAAGAAGTGAAACTTTAAATATAGAAATAAAGCAATCCAGAGTCTGAGAAGTAATTCTTTTATTAAGGTGAAACCTTAAACATTTTAATAGATTTAATGAAACTTTTAAGTTTCTGCCAAAACTTGGATCAGAGTTCTGGTCTTTAATTATCCACTATGACATCATACACGTGAATAATCAACACAAAAGAAGAAAAAGAAGAGAAATCATGTTGGATTTTTAACGGAGCAATGTCGGTGAAAGTCAAGGAAACCATCTGCATAAGAGCAACTGATTAGTGTTGAAGAATCACACTAAAATTAAAATAGACTTAAACAAATAAAAACATTACCTAAGAAACACAATCCAAACTTGGTCCTGCTTTGCTCCTTTCTGCTCCTTACAAAACACTCCCTGCTATCAACAGTTCCATCAACCTCTATAGAGAAAAATAATGGAATAAGAATGTATGAGAAATAAAATTAACCTCACAATGCTCTAAGCATACCTCTCTCAAAGTTTTTTTCTCATTCTCATTGACTGTAAGTTGCCTTTTTTTAATATCTTTTGATGAGTAGTTGGAATGGTTGAGGCCAATTTTATCATAACGAATAAAGCTCAAACTGGCTAGAACCACCTTAATTAAATAAATTTGTAAATATGGAATTTAACGAAAATCTTCATTGTATATATTAATTTTTTTTTTATTATGTCTTCCTTGATTCCATGATTCTTGGCTCTTCACCCAAAAAAAATATATGAGCCACGCACATCATATCAAATACTCTCTTTTCTGCTGTTGAAAAGTATTGTATTTGTTGCTTAAAAAATAACATTGCTCGAATTACCAACATGCTCTGTTTTCCTTCATGCATGTGCAAAATACATCTTTACCAACAAATATATTTACTCACAAATACATCTTTTATATGAGGTAATCATGGATATAGAGTCTACCCACTTATTGACTCAACGCCAAGCTCACAACATTTTAACCCTTTTTCAAAAGTTGATAACTTCATGTAAGCAAAACCAAAGCTTTGCCTTTATTAGTCCCTGCCGTAGGCATAGAGGGACTATAGCGATCGATAATTCATTGACTACATATTAGTTTGTCCTTTGACCAGAAATATTTGCATAATACCTATTATTGGAGCTAGGGAATTAAAAGCATATATTTTTATATAATAAAAAGTACCATATATGTACTGATATGATTGGATAAGAGATTGGAGGTCTTATTGCCGACTTCGCTATTCCCAATGTTTTATATGACAACATATCCAAACTTTTTCTCATATACAGTCTTTTTGAATCATATATTTTTCCTATATATTGCTTGAAGGTGGATTAATGCTAACATTAGTTCGAATGTTTGTATTAGCATTTTCTGCTAGCTAAATATATCCCTAAGTTTTAATATGTACTAAGCATATTGAAATGTTTTGATATCCAAGCTTTATAGTGATTGAGAATTCCAAAGTTTATAACGTCCTTGCTGGATGTATTTGTATTGAAATGTATTGACACTTTTTTCGAGATGCCTCAATAGGCCTGACAACTTAAATGTTTACATGACACGACATCCTCCAACATGCCCGACAACTTAAATGTTTGCATACTGCGAGGTCCTTAGACAACCTGGCATCCTTAAATGTTTATCTAAATACGCTTTTCGGAGTACATTTTTCCTCTAAATTTTCCATATAGTTACAGTGAATTTGCATAGTCTTGTTGTCCACCGCCAGTTGAATAGCCATTGTATGTTTCATCCTTCTTCTACCTTTGCAATGCAATTTTGTCATCGTTGAAGCTACATACATTGTTTACTGGTTCAGTGACTGCTTCTTCTTCACTGGTTTGTCGGTTGCTACTTGTTGTTGTTTCGTTCGCGATTCAACCTGCGCTTCTGCATTTCATTGTTTCAGAGTAAGTTTAGATGCCATAGTTTCATTTTCTATTCGTTGTTTGCTATTCAGTGTTTGAATTTTGCAAGTAAGAATGCTTGCTTATTTGTAGAGGAATGGTCCTCATATGTTTCCGGTTCCTTCTGTGCTTGGGCTGCAGTTTTGTAATCGTTGGAGATACATATGTTGTTTGCTGACTCGGTGGTTATTGCTAGTTCGTTGGTTCGTGGGTTGTTGGTTCTGTTTGTTTGGCTCGGGTTTACGCTTTGGGGCCCTGAGGGTGCAATTCTCCATGTTCGTGCTTTCTCGCTGGTTTGGTGCTTGTTGTTTTCTTTTGTTTGATTTGGCCTTGTAGGGTTGGGGTCCAACACCGGTGGTTGGAGCTTTTCGTTTTTCTTTTTTTTTGGATTATTGTTGTTTTTTAGGGCACTTTATGATGTATAGCCCCTGCACCCACGAGTCGACATGCAGTTTTGTTATTCCCTGTCTACCGAGGTCGATATCTGTTCTTCTGTGAGATTTTGTTGGTGCTTTGGTGCTGGCATGAAAGAAAATAGTTGCATGCAAAATTGTTCGAGGATTACATGTGAAATTGCAATATCCGCTATTTTTTTGTTAGAATAAAGTATATCCAGGGTACATTTATAAAACATGTATGGTTAGATGTGCCCATATGACATTACATGTTCTTTCTCCTCTACACAAACTGTTGTGTGCACGATACAATTTGTGTTGTGCTTGAGATATGATATGTACAACAAAGATTTGCAATATTAAATTTGGATGTCTGGAAGCATGTCTGGGTAGTTTGCCACATAAAACCAAAAAATTGTATCGTGGGCACACCAGTCTCTGTAGAGGATAAAGAACATGTATTTCCATTGGTCGAAGCATATCTGAATAATTTGCCACAAAAAACCAGAAATTGTTTAGCTACGACCATGCAATTTCGTGATATTTTGTGGCTTGTAATATATTTTGGGTAGGGAAAACAAAATTACATGTTTACAACTATGGATGGAGAATCACAAAGGTTCATGTTTCTGCCTATCTTCTAGATTGTTCGTTGAGTCTGTTTTGCTGTATGTACATATTGCTTGTTCTCCGGTTCATATCAGCTTCCATTCATGTTCATTGTATTTTGTGCTTTCCCACATTCAAACAAACATAATAACTGGAGAAAACGAGGGAGTATTGACTGCATCGTTGAAGAGGATATAGAAAGGTGCATGATTGTACTGTTATTTCATGTTGGATTGTTTTGTATTTCATTTATGGTCTGTATATGTGTTCACCTAGTTTATTATATGTACATGTTGCGTGCCTTCCTACATGGTAACTTATCTTCATTACATGCCTTCCTGCATACTAACCTGCTTCGTGTCCATTGTGTTTTCGCTGCATTGCTACATTTAAATAAACATAATAGATGGAGATGACGATGAGCTCTTTTGTGGGTAAAAAACCATGTTTCTCTTTCTTTTACATGTCTGTCTTCATTATAAGTTATCTTCAATACATGCCTTCCTGCATACTAAGCTACTTCATGTCTGTTGTGTTTTCACTGCATTACTGCATTTAAACAAACAGAATGGATGGAGAGGACGATGGACTCTTTGGCGGGTAAATAGACCTGTTTCTCTTTATTTTAGATGTCTATCTTCATACTAACTTTCCTTCATGTCCATTGCATATTCGACGTTGCTTCCTTGGAAAAAACATGCTTCTTGGACAGGAAGATGAATTGTTCTGTGCAACAACAGAGGGTTCTATGGTATAATATTCTAAAAGGTATACCAACTGTGCTGGTAAATTAAATATACAAACTGGGTGGGGGCATATAATATTAGACTTGAAAACGATGGCTTGGCAGCAATGGGCCTTTCTGCCCTCCCTATTTATACTTTTTCCATTTTTTATTATCCCTTTTGTTTTCTAATTCATCTGCTTAGCGTGCTTTCTGAAAATGCTTTGGTGTGCCAGTTGGCAGACTAACAGTTTCACATCTGTGGTCGCGCTTCTACCTTATTCCATAGTTACCCACTTTTTCGATTGTGGGTGCCGTGCTGGCAGGTTCAAGATTTATCCCCTGGCTTCTAGGGGTCTGTGATATAAAGATTGGCCATGGTTCCCCGCCCTCATGCCATGTTTACTGTTAAACATTTCTCCAGTTAAAAAAATCAGATGCATACAATTTTATGGTTATTTAGTGCTTCTGATGGACAATATACAATGCATATTATTGTTTAGTCCTGATGTTCATCTGCACATGCTTGCATCAAAAAATGTTGGACTAGTGACATGGGCATGAGCAGTCAGTCATCCTAGACATCAACATACCAACAAGGCCAAAGGTAAAGATGCATACACTCTTCTCTTACTATGTTTACTAAAAAAATATCCTCGGCTATATATTCATCTATGGCATGGTGGATATGCTGATGTCATCTGCAATACATGGTTTGTAGTTCACAAGAAGTCTCAACAAGTACAAGAGAGACACCGAACATGCTATATCTTCCACAGACTAAGAGGTGTGGTTGCAAAATTCTTGCTCCATAGTTCATCGAAGCTATTTTTGTACTTGTAGATTTATGCCAGTGAAAGAAGAATACAAAAAAAAATAAAAAAATGCACACTACCATTCACTTTAGTTTTCTTGTTAAAAAATTGTCACTAGGTCTAGAGTTGTAACATCCAAAGTTGATCCGTAGGATCTTTTAATGACTATGGTTGAGTTTTAAATTGCATGTGTTAATTAACCATTTGAGAAGCTAAATGAAATAATGAGGAAAAGAGAGGAATTATGACAACCATATACACATATGCAGATCTGAAATGAATTAATAAACAACAAACCATAACACGAGAATTGATAACGGAGTTCGGCACAACGTTGCCTACGTCTCCGGGCCTTTGTCTCTGTGGGGGAGGCTTCTTTATTTCTTTTCAAAAGCTCAAAAGTACATCGCAGCAATGCCAATTGGCTAGAAGAATGATTTGGTCATGTTCTTCCAGATCTCTAGAACCCAGCAAAGAAAATGGCATGCAAAATGGATGTCCGGAGCTCCCAGAAATGGCTCGCAAGCGTCTGCTCCTCAATAGCTTCCCTGCATAAAAATGGCTTTGGCTTGGCTTCCCTTCAACATAACTCTTCTCTGACTATCTTTTATGGCCTCAAACAAGCCTGGTTTATATAGATCTGAAGTTGGTTATCCATCCCCAACTTCCTCCCAAAATTTGGGCTCCAAAAATGCCCAATATCTCCCAAAAATGGAGAAAATCCATTATTATCAGGCTTAATATCAAATAAAATCCCAAAACATTGGAAAAAAACCCACTTTTGTTTAAAATTAGGGGATAAGCTCCTTATTCTATGTGCGCACCCCCTTGGCAGTGTCATATGGGGCCATGTGGCCGAGCGCTAGTCCCTCGGGCTATGCGCTGGCCCTTCCCATGCGCGCCAGCTCCTGGTCTTCGGCGTGTTCTATGGAACCACGACTTAACAGACTAACCGCGCCCCCTGTTCGGAATATGGTCTGGGTCATATGGAACCCACCCATGAAACAAGGGCTGGTCCCTATCTGCCATCTCCCCACTCATTTGGTAAGGTTTAAACCCCGTGCTCTGGGCATATGGAGTGACCACGGTCGAAACCATGGGCTGGGGCTAAGCCCCAACCCTTTTCGCCTCCGTTTGAACTTTGCAACAAACTTAAATAAATAATTTTCCATATAGTAAATAAGGAACACCTGTGGGGCGGGCGGTTAGCCCGGTCCTTCCAGTCCATAGCCCGGAGGAGAGGTCGGGGGTTCGACCCCGGTGGAGACCATATAATTTTACAAAAATCACGAGCCAACCACAGGGTGCCACGTGGCAGCCCATGACTGGGCCACTTGGAACCTCTCCAACTAATCAGATTCTGCCACCTGTCGAGCGCCGAATGGTCCACGTGTCTGCCATGTACCCTGCCACCTACCAACCTGTGCCATGTGTCTGCCACGTCACTACCCTGTCAGCCTGTGCCACGTGTCACCCTTAAAGTAGTGACATGTGTCACCCTCTGACTGGTCCAACTATACCTATCGTACTCCCTGTCACCTGCCATGTGTCATCTCCAAGAGCTGCCACATCATCTATACGGCCGTACAACCTGTACAGTCAACCTGCCAAGTGGCACTGTATGGACTGTACAGTCATCCACTTTTTTTCCCCTGTTTGGGTTTTCGGACAGAATGCGATATATTTCACATACGAAGCCCGTTTGATGAAGTAAATATATGGTCGAAATCAGGAAGACGAGACAGACGCAATGGCGTTGGTTTCGTCAGATTCCTAGCACTTTCATTTTTGAGCCTTTTTGAGCCCTGTCAGGCTCCTGGATCCGATTCTGGATCACACCTCCCCACTAAAAGACCTTTTGGTCCCCAAAAGGTTACTGACCAGTTAGCAAGCTAGGGATAGGCCACCCGGCTTGTCCTCTGTCTCTGAACTCTGTCCTGTGCACCTGTCTCATCAAGATCAATTGTAACACAATCATGACAACTGACAGTATATTGTTAGCCATTTGAACCCTGTTACATTTTACTGAAGCCACTATCATCCATGTAGAAAATATCACTAATGACAACATAAAAAAGATGATTGCACATGAGCTGATATACTTGAAATATTTGCATGACATGAGCTTATCTTGAAACAACTTATGATTGATTTTCCATTCAACAATCATTTCTTGTTCTTGCTTAAGATCGATTACTTCATTTGAAACAATTATTGGTTTGTTGCTTGCTTGCACTGCCTTCTTTAATTGTTCCATTGTTTGAAGTGATTTATTTTCTTTAACATGATGAGCATGAACCACATAATATTGACTTGCTTTAGTGAATTGATATTGATTCTTTGTCCTGTAGAAGATTGCCTTACGATCATATAAATATGGACTACCTAAGACCATTCCACATTCTCTTAATGACACTACATCACATGTTACCTCGTCCACATACTTAGATGAAATTG